>AP028424.1:7466568-7521074 GCA_036509395.1 Antheraea yamamai | reverse complement strand
CGCGAATTGGTCGACGGCGGAGTGGGATATCGATGTTGCAGTGGTTGCGGAGCCGTACCATGTTCCAGACCAGCCTCACTGGGCCGGAAACACGGACGGCTCCGTGGCAGTATTGTCCGGGGAGGGAATACCCCTCTCAATCAGGGAGAGGGGCACCGGTTTTGTGGCGGTCGCCTCACGGGGTTTCGCGACCCTCGGGATATATTTCTCCCCGAACCGGCCCCTCATCGAGTTTGAGTCCTTTTTGGACTCGCTAGGGCCGGTCGTGAGGCGGCTTGAACCGCTTCCCATCGTCCTAAAGGGTGACTTCAACGCCAAGTCAAGGGCATGGGGAGCGGCGGCCACGAACCCACGTGGCGAGGCTCTTGAGGAGTGGGCAGCCCAACATGGGTTGTCCCTCCTCAACCGGGGGAGCGTCTACACGTGCGTGCGACACAACGGGGGGTCAATAGTCGACCTATCGTTTGCTACCCCGTCGGTCGCACGCCGTGTCCGAGGGTGGAGGGTGATAGAGGAGGTGGACACCTTATCGGATCACCGATACATTACCAATTACCAATCTATCTGAGTGTGCTGCGTGAGAGGAACCGCGTCGCACGTTGGCTGCGGCGGTAGGACAGGATCTCTCGCTGCCGAGCATAGTTGCGGCCATGCTTGGTAGCGAGGATGTGTGGAATGTTGTGGCCTCCTTCTGCGAGGAGGTCGTCTCACAGAAGGAGGCGGCGGAGAGGGTCCGTGAACAAAACCCCCAAAGTGGCCGTCTCCGCCAACGGAGGACGGGCAGGAGGAGGCGTCAGATTGATCGACGGTTCGACTGATGGAAGAGACGGCCGGTGTGTACACGGCTGTCTCCTAACAAGACGGGGCCCGGCGGCGGCGCTTTTGCTGCTAGGCTAACCGCTGGGCCGGCACGATGAAGTCGATAGAGATCTCGTGCCGCCCCAACTATAGCGGAAGACGTACACCGTGGGGTTTTAGTCCGTGCGAGTCGGACATAACCCACCCTCTCCCCCGAGAGGGTGGTGTATCGATAAGGGATTTCCCCACGCTAAAAAAAAAAAAGAAAAGATAGGTCGCGAATTGCATGTATCAGGCAACAGCCCAAGCCGAGGTGTGCCGTGCACCCTTGAGCTAGTTGTCAAATAAAATCGGCTGATTGCCTTAAGCGCTCGCCTTAGTAGTCCGGTGAAGCTGTTAAGACCTTGCTAGGGCAATAGCGCAGTCAGTTCGAAAAAAAAGCGTGTTCATACAAACAGGCAGACAGACATTTCTAAAAATGATTGAAATGTGTTGTATTACTTATTCCTAGACACCTACAACAATTTTTAAACGAAAATTGAAAAAGTACAGACACGTTAGATTTATATTCTTAATATATGTATAGATTTATTCTATTTATTTATTTGAATACAAATGCAATAAAACACAACAGATGCAGTTTTTTATAGAGTTTACGTAAGATTAAAATGAAATTTTGCAGTGTTATAGAATTTAAGGACATTGTTACATTTTAAAAAGTATTAGGGATACTTGTAAGGAGACCTACAAGAATTATATCTTCAAATTAACATTTTAGAGAAATCTGCATGACGATATTTAAAACTATACCAACGCGGGCAAAGTCGACGAGTAAAGCTAGTATTTATATACAAAATTGACATGCATTGTCCATATTCGGGGTAATATTACTATAGTATCAGATAAATGGCACCATAGAACAATACTATTATATAGGCCTTTGTTCGTCCCCACACGTATGATCGCTTTGTCCATTTACAGTTTATCGCTAGGCGCAGCGCAGCTCATGAAAGTGCCTGGCAAATTCGATTAAAGGTTATGAAATCAATCTATATTGACGTATTCTGTGTATAATGTGTGAATATTGTGCATTAAAAGGTTGTTTATTATATTCCAATAATTTGGAACGCCATCGCTCTTCATCTATACATATAATAAGAATGTAAATGTAACATGACCGTACTTTTTCGATTTGCATGAAAAAAATTTGTTGCAATTGTGTAGGAATATGTAATACATTTGAATCATTTTTAGAAATGTCTGTCTATTTGTCTGTTTGTATGAACACGCATCATTGCTAAAGTACTGAGTTCACAATAAAACCATACCACGCCAAATCATAAAGCGTATCTTGGAGAATAACTTAGTCTTCGTTTCATTAAAATCGGTCCATTCTATCAAAAGTTATTGTAATTTTAATGACGATACAGCGTAAGTACGAGAGAAGAGTAGTGATGTAATGTCTAAAACTGAAGGGTTTGTTTACTTGATTTGAACACGTTAATCTCAGGAACTACTGGTCTGACTTAAAAAAAATCTTTCAATGTTACACAGCTCATTTATCGAGGAAGGCTATATATATCATCACTTTCAGACTAACAGGAGCGGAGCAACAATGTAGAAAGTTTCAAAATCGGGGTATTTTTCCTTTTGAGGGCTTCCGCTACGTGTTAGCATTAGCCCAAAGTAACAATTCCACGCGGACAAAGTCGCGGGCAGTGGCTAGTCTAAAATAAATTGCGATTTTAGGCAATATTAATTATTGAGGCTGTTTTATGAGAAAATTAATTATGAATGAGGTTATTTACCTTTACTAAGTTGATCGATTTTAATTATTCTGGTATATTTTAGTGATACTCAGTATTGATTACAAATTTGTATATTTAAGAGAAAATACAAATTAGAAATTAAAAAACAATTAGTAATATGTCACAAGAGGATTTATGGGATAAATGACTCACTATACTATATATATATATATATATATATATATATATATAATAAATACTAGTTGTGCCCGCGACTCTGTCCGCGTGGAACACATACACAAGACGCGTCGTCATTAATATTTACAGAAAAATTAGATAGAGTGAACTCATTTTAATGAAACCAAGACTACATACATGTAATTCGAGGATATGCTTTATGATTTTTTTGAAAAGGTTATTTCATGTACGTAACACTTTAGCAGTAATGCCTGTTCAAACAAACAGGCAGACAAACATTTCTAAAACTGATTGAAATGTATTTTATTACTTAAGACACATGCAACAATTTTTTTTTCTCTAAAATCTAAAAAAGATACGTTACATTTGCATTCTTACTATATGTATAGATATATAATTCATGTCAAAAGCTGTAGTCCGGTGAAGCTGTTAAGACCTTGCTAGGTAAGTTTTCTGTTACAAACTCGGTGGTGACACAATTGTCACCACTCAATGATGATGACCAATGGATATGAAATTATATCGTTTGCGATTACCATTCACATAAACATACTGCGTTGACAACATAATGGCCAATTGGATGAATAAGATTTACAACGGTGAAACGTTCAGGGTATAACGTTATTAAAGGCTATTATCCCATAGTTAGTTGTTTTGACATTTATTGTTATGCAATGAAATAGAGATATGTATTCAACTAACCTGTCATATACAGATGTTGTGACATTTTTAAATATTATGTTTACGGTATGTATCATTTTCATATTTTAACACTAGCTTCTCGTCCCGGCTTCGCACGGGTCTACTAACGAAGTAAACGATACAAAATAGTAAATGCAAAGTTTGCTATCAATAAATGTTTAACATTTTGTAATGGAATTTATCCGGAACGTTGCTCAAATAGGACTGATATTTGAGGATAATTATAATTGTTTTGAGGTAAAAGGGGAACAAAGGGGTTTGTAATCAAATATTGGAACGCCCAGCATTGGAAGAAGCCAAATTAATCTATAATATGGTGGACGTGTTTATAAGGGCAAGAAAGTGATTGTAGGGTTCTGTTTTTTTTTTTGTTATATTTTTCTTTTATGAGATCCTTGTTAGATTATTGCTTGTTGTATGGATGAAGGTGACGTGTTCTTTTTGAAAAAACCCTCGACAAAAGTAAAGCCAAAAAAGCAAACGAGACAAAATCTTTCCTTGCCAGTGCAACCGTGTAATGTCATAAAATGATTGCCGTGTAGGCAATCTCTCAATTCTGTCAATATTTTTGAAGATCTCCTTACTGTCTTACCTCACTCACTAAATTTGTTATATTCAGTTTTGAACCCCAATTTTATGATAGAAGCTTTCGTAAGAAGAAGAAAGCTTTCGTAAAATGCTGACAATTACAACCACAAAAAAAAAAAACAAATAGGTTCAACCGCTCTGAAGTAATATACTTACATACATTCTGCAATTGATTTATAGATAAATTAGATATGTCTATTGCACAATGTATGATGTACATAAAATTATGTTCTAAATATTGAGGTACTAAACTTTATTTGATTTAGATACATATATTACCATTAAAATAATAATTCAATTTTGTAATTACCTAAGAAGCTGAAACATGGATAAACTAGCTAGGATATGGAAATAGTCATACTCAGACGAGAGGATCAGAAGAGATATATTCATGTAGCTGCCAGAGAAGAGGATATCGACATTCTTCCAAATGAGTCCGCTGAAGTGGTAGTAGGCTGGCCATATATGTTGATAAACACCGGTTTATCGATTACCGAATTGTGAAAAATTACGAGTCGTGAAGGTAATTTAAGTTAACTGGAATCGAATGTCGAATAACAAACCTCGAGAGATGTTTATGTCAACAAAAAATAACATACTTTTCAACCAAATATTTGTTAGAGAACAAAACATTTAGAAATAAATTCCAAACCACTTTTTAAAATTGAGAAAAATAAGTAAGCATGTAGCTAACACTACACAGAGAGAAAGTATGAATGTAGTTTGAGTATGCTAGTGCAAATATTTCAAACGATTCTATGGTTCTCTTTGTTGACATAAACTTTCACTTACGTAAAACGTTTATATACATATCCTACTGTTACATAATTATCTAAAACCGTACTCGACCTGACTGCTCAATAGGTAATACGCAATCCTCGTGAGCACGTGAATCTAGATATTTAAATGGTGATGTTGAATTATTTACAACGGGGGGTTATGCAACTTTTGTTATATAATATTCTGGCTAAACGCAAATCAATTTTCAAAAAACAACACAGTTTTGCAACATGTATAAATAATATTATAAGAACAGTATAAAATATAATGATACGTGTTTATATCAATATATGTTTTTACCCAACTATGTAGAATGATAACATGTATGTTTATATATTTAAACCCCTTGATTGTCCAAAACCATACCGGTGTTATTACAAAAAAGTTAAATACGTATTGAATACTTGGTTTAAAGAGGTTTCGAATTAAATGCACCGCGGTCGCTGAATGTTCGCCATCTTGCTCTTTTGTCTCGCTTTGGTTACGTTAGGTTAGACTTGCGAAAAAGGATAACGCGAACTTACCTCGGGCGAGCGCGGTGCATTTAATTCGAAACCTTTTTAAAGCAAGTATTCGATACGTATTCAACTTTTTTGTAATATCACCGTATGAGTTTAAGCTCCATGTTGCAAATAAATGTAGACCTTATGATGCGTTGGTAGCTGACTTTTGACAGCATAAGTTTTAAAAAATTAGAGTATCTGTTACAAAATTTGAAAAACTTAAACAATAACAAATTATGGGACGTAAAATTATAATTTTATAAAATTGGTTAGCTTTTTAAAAACATGATCCGCCGTTTTGAGTTCCAGATATTAAAAAATCAGCCGTGGAGTTCACACACTCTGTAGTTTAAACGGCCTTATGGATTTTGAACGTATTAGGTGTCGTTTAATTTATCTTAAGGGGCCATTAAAATATTATCTACATAAGCAGATTTTTTGTAATATCTGACCACCCCCTCTCCCTGGTCAGCAAAAGTAAGCAATGCTCTTACCCCATCTCCATGCTTACGTAAACATTTATATAAGTTTGCTGACGTAATCACTACTCAAACCCCAAAAATAAGCAAATCAAGGACCCCCCGCCCCATCAGTGCTTACGTAATGGTTTAATGGCCCCTTAATGTGTGTATGTGACCTTATGAGTTACATAGACTATAAAGGCCAAGTGTCTAATACAATTAAAGAAATTGATCGAAATATATGTAGTAATTTTTGAGTGCACAACGGCGGACGTCTATAATGTTATTTATAAGGTTATTATAAAAAGGTAATCTAACTTCTTCGGATATCTTCGAAGACAAACTTGAAACACTCTGTTTCCGAAATAACAGTCATGATTCAAGTTGTTATTGTGTTATTGGTTTCAAACCAATCAGTTGTGAAATCGCATGGTTCTTCAGATTATATCACATCATTTGTATACAATTTCTCACGATTCACAGCTGTCGTTTATCTATCGAAAGTATGGGATAACGTATTGTTTAAACACATTCAACATGGTCGTCTTTATTACGAACATAGTGATAAACAAATTTCTTCAATTCTACTTTCCTGGTGTGACCGGTAGGTACTTCGATCGAAGAATATCATGAAGGTTGACCGTAACGTGACTTTTGCTTTGTTTCTTTTTTGTGATTTTCTATTACGTAGCTTATATTTTGTAATGCTCCGGTGATTTCTTATTAAATTTTAATTCCTGAAAGCATAGACCAGGGATTCCCAAACTGGGTTCCGTAGAATAGCCATCAGAGTTCCGGCAAAATTATTTATTATTAGCTAATAAGAATAATGTGTTTCAATTACAAAAAATGTTTAAAAAATGTTTAACAAAGTTTAAAAAATGTTCCTTTATAAATTTCAGTGTTCATTTGTAATCATTTGATATGGGGTTCAAAATAATAAAAGGTATTTGGTTGATGTTGCGTTATCTTTAAAGTATGGGAACCCTGGTTATAGACTATGTAATTGTAATAATAACATGGCAGTTAGAAAATAGTGAAAGTTTAAACTTCTAATTTCGTAAAAATAACATATCACCCTTTAGCAAACAACACTGCATAAGTCGGAAATTGGCGGTTTTTACTTTTAAATGTCACTGGATAATTATTATCATGATGCGCAAAACTATACATATCATATTTTAAACGTTTTAACCAATAAAGATCCCACAATTCACATCGAATCACTAATTACTGCATGAACATTCTACAATCTTTAAAAAAAAATTTTTTTCACTCTCTTGTAAAACGAGTCACATTGACTTGAGCGGTGTTGTTTACTAAGCCACTGGCTGGAGGTATCACTGTAAGCCTTACTATATAATTTTGAATTAATTCTAAAATTAATCGATGTGAAAGTGCCCGACGACTCGTAACGACTTTAAGTTCAACTCAGTCGCCATTCACCAATCACCTTTACTGACGTCACAATATTCGTCTGAGACATACCTAAATATATCGTTTCTCTGAATAAATTTCCATAACTTATCCAATTCAATGAACGGTGACTATCATTCGTATATAAAAACAGAGTATAATAATTTAAAATATGTATACGCAAATATTTATTAGTTTGTACAGTATAATATGTGCCAATTAATATAGAAAAACAGATCGTATGCAATTTAAATAAATATTTATAGACATTGCACTTGTACAAACACCACATACAGAGTGATGTTTGCATTATAAATTGCAACTGCATATTTAATTAGCTGTTTGTTTTATTACAATTACTATTAAAGAATTGTATGAATAATTTATTATTACAAACTGATTATTTAATTGTAAGTGGTAGGGTCACGCTGAAGCTATTATTGGTTTCAGCATGAATGGTTCGGCTCGTCCGGGGTAGTACCACCCTCTCACAGAAAACCGACGTGAAGTAAGTGCTTGCACGGTTGCGTTTCGTTCGGTCAGTGAGAGCGCCGGAGACCCTCCTCCACTCCCCTACCCTCGCCTCTTCCCCCGCCCTCCCTTTCCCCTACACACAGGCGGGCAACGCACTTCCGACTCCCCTGGTGTTGCTAGTGTCTATGGACGGCGGTGATCACTTACCATCAGGTGACCCGTCTGTTCGTTTGCCCCCTATAATATATATATATATATATATAATCACTAAACATTATTATAAAAACTTCTTTATCATAATAAATTTCATATTATATTAAATTTAAATCACTATAAAACATTATTATTTTTTCTATATCACTAAATAAAATGAAATTTACAGTTCAGTAGTCTGTAGCTACCGGGCACAAAGCAAATTTTCCTGGAATCAACAAGTGTTTTTATTAAACATGCCACTACAAGTTTCATGTTTAATTTTTTAAGTGAAACTCTACTCTACTTAATATACCGAGCAATTTATTTGATTTCTATTATACTGTGTAAAGAGAAAATTAAACAGAATCATTAGGTCTTTAAGTTATTCCACTGTACTTGAAGGACGTCTAGAATAGTAGATTCATAACTCAACCTAAAACTAGAGCAAGCAGGAATGCCATCCACAGATTTACAATTATCTAGAAATAAGACAAATTTTCGGAAATAGATTAAGTTTTTACAGATTGCTTTTTGCCGTTAAAAAAAGGGTTGTCTTTTATCTTTTTAATTATAATATTATTCATTTATACGCCTAACTTGGAAACGGGATTAATTTCTAACAAAAATTTAATAAATAAAACCACTTCCGTTGCAACAGAAACGAGGCGATAGGTTCTCACGATACGACGCGAATGACAATACCAGAAGCCAAGTCAACATTATCAATTTTCACAACGTATATCTAAGTCACGATTCAGTCTGGCAATAACGCTCTACCACCAAGAACGGAAGACTTAATTTAACACTAATAATCATTTACACAATATCGTCATTGTAAAAACAACGAACATATTTAAAAAAGCAATAAATGTTGTATAAAAATCCAATATAGTATTTAAATAGTAACCTACTTCTAAAAATTTTAAAATTTGTGTTGCATTTTAATTGGCTACCGTATTTCATGTCGTCCTACAATCCATTAGAGATTTCGCGATCGGAAGCAATCAAATTCATTAGAAAATCATATCAAGAGGTACCAAATAACCTTGACATGTTTATGAAAGCGAAAATGCGGATAACATTAATTGCTTCGTCATTGTAATCGATTAACGGACGCAGAAGGATATAGAAAGCGATTGTGAAAGTTAATACGTAGGAGGGGTCAAGCGAGGTGAAAACTATACTTTACGTAGGTTAGTCCGCGGGGCTCGTTTAAATAATTTAGAAAAACAACGGCGACAACCAAGAAATATACCATCAACATTCGTCGCACGTCGGGTAGAAGACCAAGATATCGGCTAAATTCGGTTTGGTATAGCATTATCTTTGTCTGTCGCATTCATTGCGTTGTGCGATAGAGAGAATAGAAAAAGATAGAACTCTTTACAAGATCGAAACAAGCCGATCTTAGCAGGTTGTCTCACTCTTGTCCCCGACATGTAAAATCAAATGCCGGATACTGTACATCAGCTAATCCTGGATTACGATACGCCTAACCCAATAGTAGTATTACGGGTATTATACTTGATATATGGTGATCGTAAGCAATCAAGTCGGAATGAATTGGAAGTACCTGAAGGTTAGTAAGTCATTTTACACGATACTAAAACCTAAACATGAGTTATTAAAACTTTTGTCTGTCTATATGTTTGTTTGTTCAGTTTAGTTTCCAAAACGGTTAAATTAATTTTATGGGATTGGTAGATAGAGAACTTTTGTAAGAGTAATGTGGTTAATATTATCTCGTTTTTCCTTACTAGGCAGTAATTATAAAATTGTAATTGAGAAAATTAAATAAAAAAAACACGCACGGCCGTAGCTTGGGGCATTGTGGGGCAATGCCCTACCTTGAAATCACAATGCCCTATCTTAAAATACCAAAAACTAAGATAAATTATTATTATTCAATCGCTTGTTGATAGTTTGAAATTTAAAAAAATGTAGCGATAGGTATCTAAACTTTTCCGAACATACCACAGTCTGCGACATTCGGGGAGAGATCAATTATGATAAATTTATTAAATTTTGATTTTACTTCCGCCCTACCAATACTGCCCTACCTCAAATTCGACTCTAGCTACAGCCCCGAAGACACGTTGTTCCACATATTGAACCACATATTCATATGAACGAAGTCGTAGCCAATAGGTTAATATATAAAATGTTATTTCAATTATTGTATTTGAGGTGTAATCTTGACATAGGTATATATCTTTTCCCGCGGGAAATTGTACTTGTGGAAGAAACGAGTGTGTGTAACCGTCACACGCGGTTGAAGTAAAACTTATTTGGCGTTATGAGAGATGGCGACTTCTATTAAAACATAATTAATTTAAATCATTACTTATCATAGTAATCTGTTCGTACTTTTCTGTTTTATTTACTTTTTAACAAAGAGTTGCTAATAATATTTCCTGTGTTAAGTTCCGAATTGGCTGATAGATGGCACTACAGATAATGAAGCTTTGATTGAATTTGTTACTTATTTATATTTAAACCAGATATATAATTAATTCAATTGTATGATTTTATTATTATTTATTAATTTTTTTCTAAAATTTTTGATTGATTTCTTTATAAACTATTTATTGACAAAATCAAAAATATTTAAAAACCGGAAGGTCCAGGTACGGAACGTGAAGCCATATTGCCGTAACGGACTTCCGTTGCTTTGTCGTCCAGTTACCTCATGGTCGCGCCTAAAGAAGTTTCACTTCAAAAAAATACAAAACATGCGTTATCACTTTTCTACTTTTTCTGTACATTTGCAAGAATGATGGGCATAATCAACAGCAAATCGAATACAACATTACCAATCTAGGCTTCATTTGTATATGCGAGCTTAGTGATAATTAAATTGCGACTCAAAGCAATTCACGAAGCAAATCTTTCTGTATATCTCATTATACTGGATCTGGCATATATTTTAATGGATTTAACTGTCTCAGTGTAGCCGACATATTTGAATGAGATTCATTTAGATTGTTAATATTAAAACTGAAACATAAGATACGCTGCGTTTAGCTATGAATACAAATAATGTTATCTATACTATAATATATAATTATATAATAATATTGTAAAGAGGTAAAGTTTGTGAGTTTGTGAAGTTGTGACGTTGTAGGAGGTAATCTCAGGATCTACTAGGCCGATTTAAAAAATTCTTTCAGTGTTATATAGTTCTTTTATCGAGGAAGGTTATAGGTATCATCACGATAAGACCAATAGGAGCGGAGCGCCAATTAAGAATATTTCAATATCGGGCGTTTTTTTCCTCTTGAGAGCTTCCGCTGCGTGTTAGCGTTAGCCCAGAACAACTATTCCGCAACGCGAACGAAGTCGCGGGCAGAGGTTAGTAGTAAAATAAGGCAGAATGTGTTTCGTTTAACGTTTGACTTCAATCTTATCTGATGCTAAATGACGATGCGGTCAAAGGTGGTAAAATTGTTAAGCCTAAAGAAAGTCGGGCTGTCTCAGGTGTAGCTAATAGAACACAGCAATAGATGCTTGACGAAGACCTTCAACTTGAAAGTGGTAGCTAGCTAGGCGCACTTAGAAAAAGCCTTACTACCATTCTATGGTTTTGTCACCATGTTTTCTTTCAACGGAGGTGCTGTGCTATTACAAGGATTCGAACCTATATCGATCGATACGATATCCGAACATGGTATCAACTAAGCCACCACGCTTCGAAACTTACATAGTATATAATTTAAAAACAAAAAAATGTGACATCAAGTTAATTCTTATAGAATGTGCTGTATCCAACTTCAAAATACAGTTAGTTTTTTTTTTCGAACTGACTACGCTATTGACCTAGCAAGGTCTTAACAGCTTCACCGGACTACTTAAATACTGTTACAATGATACTATATTAAACCACAACATTGCATATTGTAAGTACATATTTCTCGCTCACAAATATCGTTTTTAATGGTTTGAAACTATAAAAGTGTATTGTGAATTATTTCCGGTCCGTGTTATTTATTTTATTTATTATGAACGTTTATTTTGAGAATAAAAAATATATACTGATATATTTAATTTAATAATAATCCCTTCTCTATCCTGATAACAAAATACTAAGCCATCATCATCCAACTAAGTTTTCGCCAACGTGCTGCAAGAAAAACGTATATTTTAACAGCGTGAATTCATTTACTATTCATTAGCAACCCCCAATGTATTTGTTTACAATAGACTAACCCTGAGGATGATTTTAACCATATATAGATATGTTAAAGAATCTTTAGGTAGCGGAAAGATGACCAAACAAATCGAGGGAATCGCTTTTTGTGATATATACATTATATTTTAATAAAAAAAACTATTATAAATAACCAATGCTCAACGAATGACAATTTAATTACTACCAAGGTATTTAACAAAATCAACTGCCGGCTTACCTGGCATGCTAATTATTCCGAACATCTGCATTGAATTTAAATAGTAGATTCGATTTAATTTTAAAGCTTATCGAGGACTACATGAGCATACTACAGATTTATTAATGAGGATAAAGATGTGTATTTTGGTAATGATTTTAAAGCTGTTTTATATAATAATCATATACAGTAATAAAGTAATAACAGGCCTTTATCAACAGATAGTAAATATAAAAATATTTTTTTGATGTCATAACATCTTATAAATCGATGAACGCCAGCTGCATGCAAGAAAAAGCATGACTCATTGTAACGTTCCGCCTGAGCCGAGCGTGAAAGCGTGAGCGAGGCGATAGAGAGGTGCGATCGGCCTAAGCGTTCGGCTCGTGACGCATCTATCTCTCTTCCTATTCCTCTTAGTCGTTATCACGTAAAATTGTCGTCCGGAAACCGACATTACAGACATCCAATTTTCTTAAAAAAAGGCTTCCATGAATTTTGAAAGTCGAATGTCGCGTTGCGTTGTTTATACCCATGAATTTATAATATTACATAATATAATTATTACAATTATTACACTTTTCGTTTTTTAAGTACACATTAATTGAATTTAAACTGGTAATAAGGATTTACCTTAGCCAATGAATACTATCTTACTTTATAATAAGTGGTCGTACGAATATGGCTACCCGTGAGGTACTACGAATCTCTGAATTCCATAACCGGAGAAAGTAGTCAGTCTTGAAAAACATGTCATACTATCGCCCGATGATAAATTACCGTTGCCGCGTTGGTTCGAATCGAAAACAAGAATTGAATGTAGTAAATATCTTCTTCATACCATATTAATTTAACTTTATATTATACACGCACTTAAGATAAAAGTTGTTATATGTTATATAATCAAATACTAATTTATTAAAATGTGTGTAATACTTTCCCAACGTCATTACATGACTGTGTCTTCACAGCTTCACCAGACTACCTTTTATTATGTCACTTTTAGTACTGTATTTTATATCCTAATCATAACTAATATTTCACACTACATAACATTTTCACGGCTTAATTACTCCACCGACTATCATGAAATTCTCCATACATTTTATCTGAGGTATAGAAAAGGATTTAGGCTACCTTTATCCAGAAAAAATACTATTCTCAAGTGATAGGGCAGATGTATATTATCACGAACGAAACCGATAGCAAAAGCTAGTATCTTATAGATTTATGTCACAATGTGCCCGAAAATAGTAAAACGCTATTTAGAAAGGAGCTGGCTTTGAAGTTTACCTACTGTCACATATCTATACGTCAGGTTAATTGCGAAGAGCAGACGTGTTGGCAAATATTTCTCCGAATATAGCGCCGCATCACGCCAGACACCCGAAAGAGGTGGCGGGCAGAGGAGAAGATCCTCTTGGTCCGCATTTTTTTTCTAATTTTGTTTATATCATTAATTATGTCAAAAATCGTTGCAATTGTGAGCAACTATTGTTATTATTTTTCTCAACTATTAACTATTTTAAATAAGATTTTTAACTAAGATTAATTAGCATTTGTGGCGGCTTCATTTTCATCTTTTATAAAAGACAAAAGGTATTGATATTTCACAAAGGGTGCACCCTCAAGTATTACCCCATCACAAATATAGACGAATAGCTTGTCAAAGACAACCTTTGTAATTGTACCTATTACATTTACATATATTAATGTCGGAAATTTGACAAAAAGTGGCTTTTACGCTCCGTTTATAAAGTAAATCCAGGATTGTCGTCTTCATAGTCATAACATATAATTTCTATCAATAGTAGAAGGTCGTGGTTATAAGAATAAATAATATTAAAAAAAGACTATATAGTACATTACATATGAAGTAACCGAAGCACGGTCGGCGGTGTTGAATTTTTCACACCCCTTTCAACCCGTTCCCCCGACCCACTCGAACTTCATAAAATATTGTCAAGACTTCGTCACATCTCAAAATATAAAGTTTAGTTTTTGTTTATAAAAATGTAACCGTGTCAGTGCTTGCTTCAACTAAATTAATGAGGACAAGAAAATTGTTAACATTTCAAAATGTCGTCAAGTAGTTTGTTGCGACATAATTTATTTATTTATGTTTTAATTACGTATATATTATGAATAATGTTCTAATTTTTTAATAACTTAATATCCTCGTCTATGTTATCTTGCGTTATCATTTGGGTATTGATTACGGAACGATATCGTTTGCGTTGTGTCAGACAGAATTCTCCTTTGAAATCTTATGTCAAAAGTAGTTTTTCTACGAATTCCGCTGTGTGTGTTTCTTTTTGTATTAGTTACATGATCAATGTTTTCGGCCATAGAAAAAATATAAGTAGATATATTACTAATATTCATCACTAAAAATAGCCTATATCTTCCAGATCTCTATGCCAAATTTCATTGTAGTTGGTAAATCGATCTGTAAGATTGAGTCGTGAAAAGCTAACAAACAGATAGACAGACAATGGATTTGTAGGAACTCCATTCTCATGCGTACGTGCCAGTAACCTTTTTACTGCAACTCTCACTGCGCGTTATAAAATATATTAGAAAATGTCAAACGGAAAGACTTCAGTTTTCAGCTACGAAATCTGTCATTAGTAATTTATAATGTGAGTGTATGATTATTAAATGTTTTTTCTAAAGATTCATTCACTTTTGCTTCCACCTGAATTCCGGTATGGTACTTTTACGTAAATAAAACCTATTATTCAATACCCATGTTATTATCTCTCAACTACAAATGTACATAATATCTGTATAATTTATCTCCACAAGTAATACATAATTTGTTATTATGGATAAATAAAGCTCCAGCTTATTAATAATATACTTAAAATCTAATTTTGCCTCTGAAGATATTAAGGATCACGACCTAAAACTACGGAAATTTTACGAATAAGCTGTTTGTACGATGATTAAAAACTGCAGTACACCGCATGACTCTATATCGTTCGGGCACTGTTCGCTTATGTGGTAGCATCGGCGTAACGTAAAGTACTATATAAAAATCTTTAAATATAACATATTATTAGTTTTTATAGTAAACGTCACTACTATAATAAGACATTGTGTCTGATGCTGAGCACAATACAATTCAAGTACAATGCCGATCCCCGTCGCCTTAGTCTTACTGGTTTCAAAGCTTCGTACCTGCTGGGTGTAACACTGGTTGATATTGAAACGTAACAAACTAAAAGAGAGACACTGTGACTGGTTCATTAACACATTAATTTGGTTAGTGGATATACACCGCGTGACACTATAATGAATGTTACACGTAGTGTGTATATGGTTGTATATTGAACACAATTGCCATGGCAATGTATGTTGACAACGACAAAATAAGATCGCCTGTCGAATGCAGTCGCCCGCGCTACTTCGATAAATGTTTGATAAAAAAAAATCTACTTGGATATAGATACATTACGATATTTTTTATGAGAGAGAGAGATAGAAAGATATAAGAACAGATACAAGTAATATCTATATATCTAACAATGTTCATTTATGTATTATTTTTGCTCCTCCGATTCTTCAAACAAAGCGTGCTCGCGTCTACGCTCATGTAACTCTAGTAATTCAGGTCATTCGCTTTATAATTTTTTTATAGTTTTATATATACCTTTATAACATGAATAAAGTAAAATGATTATTATTGAATTAGCCGATACGTATTTCTGAGTATAAATGTCGATAATCATGTGTACTGTTGTTATAAATCAAGTTTTTCTTATTAGAATTCAATAAAAGTAGATTTTAGTTATATGTATTTAATTATAATATATTGATTCTATGCAATCGTAGTATAAAATACTATCAAAACGTGATTTAACATACATAGATAAATAAATTAAATACAAACCTCGAATTCTTATTAGATACGATATATGACAGAGGTAAAATAAAAGTTTATGAAGAATGATATTAAAGACTAGCTGTGCCCGTGACTTCGTCCGCGTCTAACCTTATGTAAAAAATAGTGATTAATAAAGTCATCTGAATGTATTAAGTCCATTTACTTATCTACTTTTCTCTCGTACTTACGCCGCGTCGTCATTAAAATTACAATAACTTTTGATAGAATGGACCGATTTTAATGAAACAAAGACTAGGTTATTCTTGATGATATGATTTATTAACGCAGTACTTTAGCAGTGATGCGTGTTCATACAAACAGACCGACAGACATTTCTAAAAATGATTGAAATGTATTTTATTACTTATTCCTAGTCTAAAGTTCAGACATGTTAGATTTACATTCTTATTATATGTATAGATTTAAAAAAATATTCGCGCCAATATTTGTACCAGAAATTGTTATATTACGCAGACTCTTAAGATTTGATTTTAAGAATTATGCGTATTGCAAAACTTTACTCAGAGCAAGTATGTATTAGTGATACGCAATCTTTGCGTATCGATTACACGCTTCCACGTAGAGCGAATATATCAAAGCCTTAAATAAATATTCAAATTAAAAAATATATTCCGATCAGTTCAAGACAAAGGCGGCGAGACGATAACGTAACGTTGAATTTTTAACGTCGCGGTTAGTGTAGGAGCCAGATGTGGCCAGCCGACTACGAGCTCGCAGAACACGGAAAATTTAATATTTATAGACAGAAACACACCTTGTGTTTGGTACGATATGACACATTGTTGGTTTGAGTAACAATTTTTGCGAGATCTTCTCTATTCTTATTGACGACCGCATGTATGTGGAAACTTTATTAAATGAGACATATCTTAGACATACACGAAGTAACATAAACTTTTATTTTTTTATAAATACGATTCACTTCTTATATAATTATGTTTATACATATGTATATATTTGAATGGATTGATAAATTCTACAATTTTTTTTGTCCATCGCCATGGTGCAGAATTTTTTTCATCGAGGCGGTGTTTGTGCTATTTCTTTTACTAAAACTCACCACAAGATGGCGCAAACTTTTAAGCGTTATTGGTCTTATATCATAAATTACTGATTTCATATTTTATTATCATTGTTGTGGTCTTACAACATATTCTATAGGTTATCGATTTAAAATGGATTTACAAATTCCTAAACGTTAAAATGAAGTTTATTAAAAACGGTCAACTAAATAAAAAGCAAAAACAAAACAATGTAATTAGTAACATACTAATGTAATGAAATATCTGAAATAAGAACTTCGTATTTACTCTATTTTGTGTAAAGAATTATTATAAAATTCTTTTGCTTTTGCTACGATCGAGAAACTCGATATCCTTGCGTAGTTGCCTAGAACTGAAAACGACGTTTTAAAATATATTTTAAGACAACAGACAGAAGATTCACAAGAAATAATATAAAAAGTCTTACAGTACAAACAACCAGTGCCGGATATTGTCATTTCAATGGATCTTGAACAATATTTTCTTAGAAACAGCAAATATCCGTGAAATGAATCGGAACTGAAAAGTTGAAATCTTCAGATATGTTCAAAGCAAGTTAATAGTGGTTCGATTCTCTCTATACGAGACGCGGACATGTTTGTTGAAAACTTAGAATTGAGTTTTGTTCGAGTGAAGTTTGATAAGCATCATTACTCTTTCATGAACATTTATAGGCATAAATTGAGGAACATTTTAAAAGTCATAGCGACACTATCCTTTTATATATTACTTATTTAATGAATTCGATTTTGTAACATTTTTTTAAACAACTGTTTATTTTAATCTTAACTAATATTATAATGTGAATGTGAGTTTGTTTGACCCTTTTACGCTTTAACTGCCTAACTGATTGTAGTGAAAGTTTGCGTATAGTTTGTTACAGATAAAAAATGAGGTACCTTCCTCCAGAAAAATTGGTTATCTGCAAAGTCGGTATACTGACGATAATTTTACGTGATAACGACTCGGACGCATCGGCCGATGGAGTGGAAGAGAGATAGATGCGTCACAAGCCGAACGCTTAGGCCGATGGCGCCTCTCTATCGCTTGTGCCGCGGTCTCGCTTACACGCTTCGCTTAGGCGGAACGTAACAATAGTTTTGCTTTTTCGTGCGTACAGCAGATGTACGTCGATTAATAAGACGTTATCACGTCAAAAATGTACTATTCCCGAAGGATACTTCAAATCAATAACACACAATTATAAATACCTATGGATTAATCAAAAGACGTTAAACAATTTTAATTTCATTTGTACGCTTAAGTGAACTTAAATTTGTCTTAAATTTGTTTTAATAAAATAAGTTTTTAATGTTGAAATGTGGTACATAATTTTTTTTTTGTTGCAGAATAACATGAGATTTATTTGCACTAGAAATGTCATGCGTATATTTTAAGTCGACAAACTAATAATATACAAGAATATGGAAGTAAGAACAACATATTTTTATGCATTGTTACTATGAAAGAAAGTGTCCTCAAGTCCTCAAGTCGAATTTGAGCCCTAGGATGCCTTAGCTCTTATAAGATGACAAGAGTTGTATAAAAATTATAACAAAAAATTAAACCAACTTTAAAAAATGTAAAAGAATGTCCTTGACCATAGTTAAGTACCTAGCTAATCTAGGATAAACCTAGGTACCAATAACATCACTCTAGATTTCATATTCCATTTTTGAGGAGTTTCCGGGTGAATAATAATTTACTAGTTACTAGCTTAGAATAAAGTAGTTATACCTCAAAGTCGAATGATCAACAAATGTATGTCTAGCAGGTTTTAGCTCTGGGAAAATTTCAAAGACCAGAGGGCACTCACTGTTATGTACTCACCGTTTGTCCGCGTCCCCTTTAGTCACTAACAGAGTTATTGAAAAAGCCGCACAAAGACTCGGCGTCTCACAATAAGTGCTAGCGCGCACTATGGTATCTTTCAGGAGGATTTTTCTTGGCAAAATATGTGATCTATAGAAATACATAGAAACCCCGCGCTCTGTGGTTAAACATCAGCACCGAATTTAAATTCTATAGATTTCTAGAGATTTGCATGGAATTTTTGCATTCTACGGGCTTATATAATACGGAAAAAGTTGACGAATTATGGCGGCGAAAGTCGTCAGTACATGTTTTCAACAAAAAGGAGAACATCTCAATTTCATGATCAATATTTCTTATAACTGTATTTCTTCAAATTTTGTAATGGTTTTATGGTCACTTTAAAGTAATCAAAATATGTTTTACTGTATATATAATTTAATGAAAACATGTCTTACATAGGTATATATTTTATTTAACAGGTTCCAGTACTGTTAATGTGCTAAATACAGCTTATGATATATATGATTTAAGCATGTTAAAAAAATGATTTTAAATTTGTCTACAAAGGTATCGATCGATCTCAATGATAAAACTACCGCAGTGCGCGCTAGCATTGAAGAACGCGACAATATAAAAGGAAGCCTTAAGAGCACTTATTATTTTGTTTCTTCGATACTATAAAAACAGAATTTGAGAGTCAGAACAAAAAGTAAAAAAAAAATGATTTTAAATGTAACTTCAAGCTGCTGTAAAAATAAAATAAATATTTAATTAATTATGTGTACGTTAAATTTTTTGATCTCAGGTGCTTAAAATATTCATTGATGATATCTTATTTGTATATACATACATATATAGGTTGAATCTCGCAGTCAATTTTCTGAACCTTGCTATTCAGTGCTATGTGCAGTGGCGTCCACACTATTGCTTTGTGTCACAGACACACTATTACACATATCGCTTGAACTACACAATTTATATAATCATTTCTGTTCCCTAAAGGTCGTAGCATGATGCCAGATATCCTGAATAAAAAAATCATAGAATCCAAAAAGACTTTTTCGATAATAAGGGATGATTCCCAATTTTAGCTCATTCGAACAAACAACATTTGAGCTTTATAAATTAACATAATAATAATATCAAATAACTGTCACATGCAAGTGGATTCATCAACAGCCTGTAAGAGATCTATTGCAGAACCATAGGCCTCTTCCCGAAGGAAAGTATGGGGATAATCACCACGCCAGCCCACGACGTATTGGCGATTTCAAACTCTGAGAAATCCACAGTTCTATGTTTCCCCACATAATGTAGTACTTACTACAAGAATATTTCTCAGGGTCAGGTTTCCTCACGATGTTTACCTTCACCGTCAGCCGATAGTGTTACCTATTTAAATGAGTAAATGTACGCGAATTCGGGGTTCGAACCTGAGGACATCGAAATTATATTCCACCGGTTAAACTACTAGAGCACCAAGACTTGCAAGCGGATTGATTGTAGTTTAATGAAAAAAAAAATGAGAAACTATATAAAAATATTGTGCAGGATTGTCAACATATAAATGAAATAAATTTTGCAAGTTATCTCAATGATCTAAAACTTCACTAACAAGCGTACATGTTCGTGATAAAGTTTTCCATTTCAGAATGAATAGATTGGATACGAGAATTTCAAACGAAAATAAAATTTAAATGAATGCTTTTTATAGTAGCTGATATCCGGAACAGTTTCATCTATTTGTATATAGTGCTTTCCATAGTATTATTTAGGATATTTTCACAGCGTTATCATCATTACATAGTATAAAACAAAGTCCCCTACCGCGTCTGTCTGTCCGTCTGTTCGCGATAAACTCAAAACTATTGAACGGATTTTCATGCGGCTTTCACCGGTGGATAGAGTGATTAATGAGGAACGTTTTAGTATATAGTTTGTCAAGGATTTTTTTTATAATCAGGGCGGAACAACGTCTGTCTTTGTTACGCTTTCACGACTTAAATACTCAACAGATCATTATGACATTTTTATACACGCTACCAGGGCTACAAAAAAGGACATAAGGTATTTTTCATCTCGACAAAAGGACTACTGCCGAAGGATAGGTTAAATCTACATTAACGCGAGCGAAACCGCGTATAGGAACTAGTTTATAAAATATCTATTTTAATAGATATTCATAATTTTGTTTACAAGCATAAATGCTTATATGTTTATAAGTTTATAAATTTATGGTTTTACTATGTTTATTTTCAGACTTTCCCGGACGGCTAACTGAATTAACGTTACACCGTTCTCGTGTTCCTCACGTACACCCAAAGCTATAACCGAAGACCGATGCATTTTCCAATTGCATTAATATATCATTTCATCATAACTAAGTGAGACGGACAAATTGCTTACTACTTTATTAAATATTTATTGGGCATAAGGGTGCACGATCAATCAGGCCAGAGAAAAGCAATTCGTTTCAAATTGACCTATTTCAACTATTACATTGTTTACTAATTTTTTACGTGTTTTTGTAATATAAATCTCGACAGTTGATAAGCTGATAACTATACTGATAGCTTGATAAGCGTTTGAAAACGGTATTGGAAGAACTGAGGTGTGGATAATTATTGCCGTAAGATTATTACGTAATAAATAAAATACAAATCAACACACGTAATTTTATGGTAATGAAGGGTTAAAAGATTCTGTTTAGTGAAATGTATTAGTTTTATCGGATAAACTGAAATAAAGGAGAATAATCAATAATTCATTTTGACAATCAAAGTCTGTATAACATATTCAGTATCTTAGCAAAAAAACTATTGAATTTAAATACTGATTCCTTGTACTTATGTAAATGCAATTTTCCTTATGATTTTTTAAATAATTTCTATACGCAATACTCAAATTTAATTATCTATTTATTTCTATTCATTAATATCATTATTCAGTTTAAAAGGAAACCCTAGGAAAGTACTACAATACAATAAAAATGTATATCGTTGCATGCATTTACTTATAACTCAAGAAAAAGCGGTTGTCATTAGGAAACCTCATGTCGCAGGGCGGCGCCCATATGTCTTCTGTTCTGTGAAACCCAACATGTAGGAAGAAATATTTTCTAAAAAAAACATACACAACATAAACAGCGTGTAAAATAACCGTTCATCTTAGACATTTGTCAAGAGAGGCTTATGTTAACTCAGTGGGGAAACGCGTAACGCTGAAAAAATGTTGGAGCCTCACCTTTCCCCTACGTTTGAGATATTTACCTGTTTAAAAACTCACATACTTTTATAAGAGTACAAATAAAGCTACATCTGTATGTTTCATATGATAGCTGTAAATAATAGAACACTAGAGTAATATTTTAACAACTAACCCCATATAAAATTGGGAGTATAATATGTGTATATAATAACTTCGTACAGACCCTACAGCAAATGATAACGTAACGAAAAAAACGGAAAAAAATACTTTAACCGTTGACTGGTATTTTTAAACTTGTTCACGACAGAGTATACATAGCGATCGCGATAACGTTAAACCGCAACGTTCATGACGCTCACGCCATGCCAAGCGAAGAAGTGCTCTTAATTATTAAAGCAACCAGGACGTACCGTAAACGCGTCGCAAGATACCGGATAAATGTAAACGTCTCGGTACTGTGGCAAAGGTTTAGAGCCTCTCAGAAATACCATTGCCTTTTCGCTTTTTATTTTTTAACGTAACTTCGGCCGGAACATTGACGGCGAACGGATCCGGAATTCTGTGGCCAATCGTCTGCAATAAAACAGACGAAGATCGCAGCCTCAAACAACGTTCGTATATTATTCAAGGAGAACGAACTGGGCACATGTGTCCATCCACTAGCGATTCACGGTCGGACGAACGCCTGTGCTGTGGTCCAAACTACATTTTTCACCTTTATATCGGTCTAGTGATACCTAAAGCTTATTTGAGTACGTCCTTTATGTGACAAGTCCTCTTTTTGCCGAAATCTTTAGTATAAATGTACACGTAAAAATAAATACATGACGTACTTATAAATACTCATGTATTGTCTAGGTGTTAATTATAATTTTTGAAGTGAAACTTATGGGTTGGTAGGAGAACATTTTCGATACGCGTTAAACATAAGGTATGTATGTATGTGTCAGTATATATAAGTGTCTGTCTGGGTCTAGTAGTATACCAAAACGAGTGTATAGA
Organism: Antheraea yamamai; assembly: GCA_036509395.1. Taxonomy (NCBI): domain Eukaryota; kingdom Metazoa; phylum Arthropoda; class Insecta; order Lepidoptera; family Saturniidae; genus Antheraea; species Antheraea yamamai. Next base: position 7,497,849 of record AP028424.1, on the reverse strand, counting down.
TAAGTATTTATACTACTGGACTTCGTATAGTATATGGTTTATGAGCATTCTCATATGTATGTAATTTAATACATTTAAGCCAAAAAAGTTTCACTTAATCCGCGTATACACAATGATACACGCACTGTTTTTGAAGTAAAACTTCTTTAGGCGCGACAATGCAACGGAAGTCCGTTACGGCAATATGGCGTCACATTTCTGTACCAATCGGTTTTTAAATATTTTTGATTTTGTCAATAAATAGTTTATAAACAAATCAATCAAAAATTTTTGGAAAAGGAAATATTAAATTGAAAATTAAATAACAATAAAAATCATACAACAGAATTAATTATGTAAAAATGGGTGCGCCACCGTGCTGCCATCTGGTTTCAATGTAAGTAAGTAACAAATTAAGTCAAACCTTCATTATCTGTAGTGCCATCTATCAGCTAATTCGGAACTTAATTAATACAGTAGTGTTATAAAGTAAATAAAATATACGAAAGAATTTATGTTTCTCATTTCAGTTAACATAAACCAATCATATCATTGTGAAGTATGATAGAATTTTATTATTTTATGAATTAAATTAGAAACATTGATAGCATAGGCAAATTTTACCTTATGCATAATCCTTGGAGTATTAATTTTTATTTAAGCGTGCTAACACGAATTTCAGTTTTAAGTAATGATGGATTCGTTTTTAGCAGTTTTTAGAAATTAGCAATAACGCTTATAATTCTGAACGGTTCATTAGTTTTAAAACAGTCTTTGAAATTAATATGAAAGATGTCGGTAAGTTGTAATTTAGTCGATTCAACTTCTTGAATGGCGTGTGTTAATAATTCATGGAGAGGAGGGGAAACCGCATCGTTACTGGTACGCTTGGAGGTTACCGTACATTCAGATATACAGCGCTTCTAGAAATGATTAATAATTAAAACCCTGTAAAAATATTCATTGTTGGGACGCGAGTGAGTGGGTGGTCTTTGAAAAATAGGATGATATGAACACCCCGCCAACGGATTTTTTCTCTTGTAATACTGAATATATACCCCGTCTTTGTGAGTGAGTCGTTGACCAGTTCACTTTGGGAACCACTGCACTATCTTGTTACTAATTATTAGATATGTTACAATCGTATATTTAATAAATCAAAGGTATATACAGTTTCTAAAAAATAAGAATTGATTTCAGAAGCCTTGATTTAAATATTTTTTTCTCAAAAACTATAAATATATTGAACGGTCTACAATAGGTAAAATATAAAATGTGTCAGCAAACATACAGTTATTAGCTTTATCATACTTTCGAAATTGCCTCATCCAGTGTGTTCATTGTCTTGTTCTACGCGTTAAGTGTTTGCCGTTTACGTTAGTTGCCTCAGTCACAAGTTCTCTTCTATGTAACAATTTGCACGTGCACTGAGCTAATGTTTATGTCAGTGTACGTATCTTGTTTAGAAGTATCTCGTCGCGTAACCGGTAAAAGCTACTTCGTTTCTCTTCTAGTCTAGTATAGGAGTGCTGTTTCAGAAGTACGTTCTGCCTTCTACATTCCGATTCACTTGGATTAATACTACACGGAGTGTCTCATATTTAATAGCAATCATTATTAATTGTTAGCTTTTTTGTCGAATTTAAAGCCTATGGTGACTAATTTAATATTCATTCTGCCCTGTGGTATTGTTGTTTCGTTTGGTGCTCATCTGTATTATGTTATTGCATTATTGTTTTATATTTTACTAGCGGGCCCGGCAGACGTTGTCCCGCCTTGATTATAAAAAAAACCTTGACAAATTAAAACCAAAACGTTCCTAATGAATCACTTTATCGACTGGTGAAAACCGCTTGAAAATCCGTTCAGTAGTTTTTGAGTTTATCGCGAACAGACAGACAGACAGCCAGACGCGGTAGGGGACTTTGTTTTATACTATGTAATGATTACTTCAGTAATATTTTTGTAAACCGCCGAGTACACGTTCGTACATTGATATGGCTCCCCATTAAAATCAGCGCTGTAGTTTCAGTTGTAATGCAGCATGTAGCATAATGAGGGTGTTTTTGGATGATCGAGCACAACGTTTATCATTTTATTTATATATAAAGGTATATAATTATATATTAACGTAAGTTGTGATGAGCAAAGATTTGACTGGTAGAATATATCAAGCCCCGTCATGTGCAAACGATTCATTCGGATTTCGCGCATATTTTTTAATTTAAGTTAGTAACACTATCGGTTGACGGCGGAGAAACAGATCATGAGGAAACCTGAACCTCAGAAATATTCTAGTAGTACAACTGTATGTGGAAACATAAAACTGTGAATATCTCGCAGCTTAAAATTGCCAATACGTTGTAAGCTGACGTGGTGATTATCCCCAAGCCTTCCTTTGAGAAGAGGCCTATAACCTTTACAGGCTGATGATTATCTATATGTTAATACGTGAAGCGAAAACTTTGTACCCCTGTTTAAGCGAATTGCGCGAACGGATGAAATTTGGCATAGTGAAAGATTATATGGAGGGGAAGTACACAAAACGATTTTTTTTATATAAAATGCTTTAAAAACACATTACATTAATTCAAATATACAATACTCACACTACTGCTTGAATGACACACAACATACACACATATGTAAATGAATAAGACGTTTCGCCAACCTATATTTTAATCTTACGTTCCAATTACCTTTTTCCATCCTACATTCAATATTTTAAACATGACTTCCGGCCCATACTATACAAGACCTTTGAAATTAACTGGTCACAATGTAGGTTAATTTTATAACAGTACTAGCGGGCCTGGCAGACGTTGTCCCGCCCTGATTATAAAAAAAAAATATATACCAAAACGTTCCTCATCAATCACTCTATCCACCGGTGAAAACCGCATGAAAATCCGTTCGGTAGTTTTTGAGTTTATCGCGAACAGACAGACAGACGCGGTAGGGTACTTTGTTTTATACTATGTAATGATGATAATATGTATATTCATAATATACATTAATTATTAATTGATAAATAATATACCTTTTGTAAATTTATGAAACCACTGAAATAATTATTATTCTCTTTGGTCTTATTGAATGTAAAAATGAATTATGGTCGAGTTTCGACCACTAGGCGACCACTAATAGATAGAAAAAGATATTTTGCACACTTTTTCTAAACATCAACTTTGCCACAAATAAAATACAGGTATATTTTTGTTAATTTGAAATGTGTCAGTGTACGAAATTAGGTATATTCGCTGTATCTTTGACATGACAATTATCCTTACACGGAGCAGAGCTGTAAAGTTAATAAAATAAAGAAACGTAAATCAAATTATAAGTCTACTTTTAAAATGTACAAGAACACAACGTGGAACGTAACATAAATTTGGGATGGAATTATGTCAGTACTGACTACTGACGCGATCGTCGGCGACACGTTTTATATACTGTGGTAAATTTCAGTGTAAAATTGTAGCTAGTTATACCGCATCGATCTACCGTTTATAAGTTAGAAATGCCATATATAAACTAATATTTGTTGTTTGTAAATATTAAAAAAGTCGAAACAGCCATAAAGGACTGCCGACTTTTTTTTTCTCGAACTGACCACGCTATTTGCCTAGCAAGGTCTTCACAGCTTCACCGGACTACTAAGGCGAGCGTTTAAGGCACTCAGCCGATTTTATTTGGGCAACTAGCTCAAGGGTGCACGACACACCTCGGCTTGGGCTGTTACCTGATACATGCAATTCGCGACCTAATTGAGCTAACCTAAGCTAAGCTACATATTCATACTTATATGAGTTATTGGAACATATATGTGTACCAAACATACATATCTCGACAACTCTTATATGTATTTTGTGTCGGATAATTTGTCTAAAATATTTCAGTTCGATAAAGGAAAAAATAAAACCCTTCCACTTGCATGTATAAGCATATGTGTGTGGATGTGATATGTGTAATGTTGTTGCAGTGTTATAAGATTTTGTGTCACTGTATCGCGCGAGCAGCGTACTCAAGGGCTCCACGCCGAGGGAACGGACCTAAGCTTGAGCCACTGCCGAGGGGGGCCTAGTCTGGTGGACTGCTGACAGAAATGAAAACTCTGAAATAAGGGTGTTCTATTTGGAATTTTGAAATTAATTATAGTCTGAATTAATATTTTTTTATAATTTGTACATTGAAATTATTATCATTAATTTAATTTTCACATCTATTGGCATTCTGAACAATAATTATGTACATTCTGTATACAGTTTATGAATTAATCAAACCTATGATGGACTGTACAATCTTTAATACAAAATATAAATGTTAGATAAACACAGGCTGATATACTATGTGTCGTCTGACACAACCCGTTCAAGTGCAATATGACCAGTCACCCTTATTAGCATCTTAACGTACCTAAAGATATTTTCACTTTCACTTTTTTCTCTTTCACAAAATTAGTTTATAAACTTTATTTCATAAATGTTTGTGACACAAATGTGAAATGGTTAAACACAAATTTTCAGAGTGTCATATCGACCCGATACCATCAGTCGCGGTGAAAAGCCGCGTATTACTTACGCACACATTACCTCGTTCAAACCGTTATTCAACTTTAAAGCCGGTAGTTTAAATCGTGTCACAAAAATGCAACGGTTTTAATTAAAATCTTATTGTGCTAACGCGCGATGCGTCAGCGAAGCCATGTTCCATTTCCTGCCCATGACCAGAATGAATAAAGGAAATTAAATTATCCTTTTTTTAATATATTCCTCTAATATTATTAATTTTGTCGTTCAACATATCGTACGTATTATATATAATTTTGTCATAAATATATTAATATTATAATCTAGTATCCCAAGGTGTAGAGTAACAAACTGCACTGTGATCACCACTACCGTAAAAAAGTGCGTTATTTTAGTTTTTCACACAGGTGTAATTGATCGGAATGTATTATTTCGTCGGTGTAAACCCATTCGTTGTTTCTTTAGACATCGTTTGTGCATGTCATTCGAAAATGCAAATGTTTTGCTCATGGTTATTTAATTTTCCTGTGCTTAATAATAGCAGAAAATCTCATTAAAACTACTAATATTACGATCCATTATAATTATCGTGCTTACACTTTAAGCACGAAAGTTTTTTAGAACAATTTATTGACAACTTAAATTTAAAATGGAGTAGAATACGTTTAATGTTAGATACATAAAATTAAAAAACAAAAGTCGTCATATAAAATTTGCTGTTTAAAAAAAATCTTTTACTTATTGATACAAATAAATCTGTTTTGTATTCCGTAGTTACATTTCAGTCATACGAGTTCCGATATATTGCATTTTGGGTACGTACAGAGTAATAAACAACATGCCTTACGAAGCCGCGATGGATGGCCTGTATGTTTTTTCAATATTAAATATTAAAGGTTGAGAAACCTCGCTCGAGCTATAAAATTTGGCCCCAATGTATCACCTGGGCCTTCGTATCCACCCACAACCGACAATCTTATTTTATTGACTAGTGTTGAGACAGTGGCATCACTAATTTATCGACATTTAGGGAATTGTAAGTAAAAAAGTTTCGATGCTCCCATAAACAAAGAAAAAATAACAAAACACACAACCGACTTCAAAAAAAGTTACTAAATGCACCAGAACTACTTTTACTATAGTCAAGTAGGTACATGTCTAGTCTTAGATTGTCACAAACCAATTTCTCCGTGCCGAGAAGTGTCGAATGGCAATCGCGTACCAGAAGACGAAGCTTGAACACATCCACTATAACGTGAACCATAATCTCGTTGTTGAAGGTTGAAGGATCTCCAAGGTTGTAAAAAAATTTGCTGGCACTACGCCGAGTTGATCTTAACAATCTTTGAGAGAGGCCTACATCTTTCGGTTAATTATTCCACATAATCTTCTATACATATAATAAAAATGAAGTGGCTGTATGTAATAACAAAATAAAATTTTTTTACTGCTTGGGTACGAAAGTATACACGCTACTGATAACAAAAATGCAATTTTTAAAATTTTTGTCGGTCTGTCTGTCTGTTTGTTCCGGGTAATCTCCGACCTAACAGGCTGAAAAACTTTGTCTCAATCTATCTCATCGATTTTCACGGGAATTTCACTGGCAGATAGCTGAAATTATAGCGGGTTACTTAGGCTACTCTAAATTAGACTAGATATTAAACGCGGCTTTGCCTGCAATGCTATCTCCAAAACGATTGGACCGATTTTCACGAAACTTTCACCAGCAGATAGCGAACATCATATCAAGTAATTTAGTTTATTTTAATTTAGACTAGCTGTTAACCGTGACTTCGCCTGTAATGCTATCTCCAAAACGGTTCGATCGATCTTCACATAACTTTCACTGGCAGATAGCTGACATTACAAAAAGTAATTGAGGCAATTTTAGTTTACACTAGCTGTTAACCCTGGCTTCGCCCACAGTGCTTTCTCCAAAACAGTTAGACCGATTTTCATGGGACTTTCACTGGCAGATAGCGGACTTTATAAAAAGTAATTTAATTTATTTTAATTTAGACTAGCTGTTAACAGTGGCTTAGCCTGCTGTGCTATCACCAAAACGGTTACGTCGATTTTCACGGGACTTTCACTGTTAGATAGCGAACCTAATAAAAAGTAATTGAAGTTATTCTATTTTAGACTAGCTGTTACCCGCGACTTCTGCATGAAATTTAGCAAGATTTCAACTCATTCTTTATTTTTAATAAGAGAAATAATTATCAGCTTATTGTTTACAAGCCTACATTATAATTATTAATAACATTAATGATATAGAGGTCTTCCTAATAAGATCTTAGATTATAAACGTATTACGTAAAGAGTTCCATAATACAATTTCTTGTGGAACAAACAAGCGTTTATTTTTTGTATAGTCACAAATTTTTTTTAAGTTATAGGTAGTTATATGGTGGGTTACGGTTCAAAATATGTTGCTGATAACAAACCTCATTTGGCACGCTGTTAGTATTTGTATATCTAATGTACACGTTACATGTTACTTTTAGTGGCGTGCGCGTCGTACTTACAATTGTCTTTAAAGAGCGTTTCTGTAATTGTACATAGTCTCACAATTCTATAATTCTTTAATACGATTAAAAAAAACGCGTGCGGAGCTGCGGGTACAGCTAGTTATATAATAAAACCCTATATATTTTAATCATACTGTAACTCTAGTGCATTTACTATTTATTACGTTATGTGATTATAACATTATTTATAAAAATAGCTGTTTATAGAAAATAAGTAATTACTAACTTTCGAAAAAACTATATCACAAGGTATTAAAGTTTAAAACAATTTGAAAACGTGTCGCATCCCTAAACGTATCGAGTAATACGTTTCCTCAGACATTCCTCGGTATGTTTGTTGAACGTGTGCAATCCTCAGAAAGACTATTTAGGTACGTAACAGCAATGGGCCCACGGGTACTCGTGCGTGCGTTGTACTACTGCTATTGGCATCGCACAACGAACATAAATCGGACCCAATCTGTATCACTCCACACTCGTTTACCTTCTAGATACACGAGAGACTATTCAAACGATTCTTTCGATACACCAAGATCACGGGCTTACAACAAAATTTTCGTATTTTAGAGGCATAGAATACGCATCATATAACCGTACTGTTTGTTATTTCAAACATGTTAATTGAATTTCAATATAGCTCGTGCTAATATTATTTTCTTTGTGTACGTATACTGATTATGAGTTTCAATAAAACACTTATTAATCATATAAAATGATTACTATACATAAATTAATGAACATAAGTACCTTTCAGACCACACATTTATAGTTGTAAATAATGTAACAATTTTATCACATACTAACTGACCCGTGCCCTTCTGTAAATATTTATAAAAAACTACTTTTTGTGACTTAAATATAAGAGTTAGACATATGGTATGTTATTAAATACGTATTGAATACTTGCTTTAAAAAAGTTTGCATACTTACGTTTTAAAGACACCACGCTCGCTGAACGTTCAACATCCTGCTCTTCTATATCTGTTTGGTTAGGTTAGGTTAGACTTGCGAAAAATTATAACACGAACTCGCCGCGGCAGCCGCGGTGCATTCAATACGTATGTATCCAAACTTTTTTAAAAGCAAGTATTAAATAGGTATTTATCTTTTTTGTAATAACATGGATGCTGTCGCTGACTTTTTTGTAGGCATTATCAAGCTCTAGAACTAAATCATATATCTCTCATCGTTAAAGCAGCGTTCATAAGAAACGTTTTCGTTCGACCGTTTTTTCTCCGACTTACTTTGGAAATCCGTCTACGACAAGAAAGTCTTTTCATTTTTCGCGTTAATATATAACCTATGACACTCACAAACAACGTGGCTTTCTATTGGTAAAACAATTTTCAAAATCGGTTTAGTAGTTCCTGAGATTACCCCCTACAACTTCACATACTTTATCTCTCCATAATATTAGTATAGATAGTACAGAGATATGTTTGCGTCAAATTACGAACTAAGTAAATTAAGTAATTCTTTTTTTTCATATTATTCATTACTTTAAATTGTCATTGCTATTCATAACCGTATGTTTATCGAATTTAAATGATCTAATATAAAACTGGATTTTTTAAAAGTATGATATCTAATTATGTAGATATAAGTACTTCTCTATCTTCGGTTTTCTAAAAAATTAACGCTATACCTACCTCGACTAGTCTGCAACGTGAGGCTCTTTGCTAGCCGCTACTCCGAAGCAATCTAACAAAAAGCATACATTTGAATTTTTATTTTGTTTCATATCAAAACGCACAGCCATTCAATTCGCAGTAGCAACGTTCGTTACGCCAGCGTTCCATGTATGCTTTTTGATAGAATCATAAATAGTATTATTGAATATAATCCAACGGAAAGCTACACGTCGTCTCAACCGCGCATTTCTAATACTTTCAAATGAGGTTATCATCATTGTTATTGAGTTTGTTATTAATAAAAAGTAGTGGTAATTTTAAAAACAAAACATACACAGAATTAACAAAATTAAAAACCTATACCAACTATAAAACTTAATAACCGATAGAAAAATAAATACTTTCGTAGTAATTCATAAGCGAAAGTTAATAATTTCTAGATTGAAATTAGTAAGTACAAAATTAAAGGGACATTCAATATAAATTCTTGTAAATATATAACAACAAGTTCTATTAATAAATTACAATACGTATAATAAATGTATAAGTAAATTATATGTTTTAATCTTTTGTATGTATATTATAATTATATTTACGTAACATTTAAAATATTATAATATAAATATAATAGGCAAAAATGTAATTGAACATGAAGTTATTTTTAATATTATGTTCTGGTAAGCCAAAAAGTATAAAAGCAACATTGCAACGTTTTTAAGAAGACAGCTAATGAATGATCTTTGTTTCTGACGGAATCATCAAAGATATCAAATTATATTCATTTCTTTGTATGTTTATCCTTTTAGGTAATACAATTCAAGGGTAAACGTTCATCGCAATAACACAAGTTTATCAGTGGTGACCCATACTATCTGAACGAAAATATATTTAACATTTACGGTTCCCCTATCCATAGTTTTTACCCGGCACGGCAACAATGAAGCTGTAAATATATAAACAATTTAATTTATCTATAGTCCCGTTCTAAGTATATATATATATGTAATTTTTTAAAATTTAAAAAGTTGGTCGTGAATTTATAGATACAAAAATGTGTTTGTATTGGAAAGTTACGCGAATATTTACAAGAATTTATTGCTACAAATACTAATATTGTACTTAACACTTTTTGAAATAATGTATATATTATGTGAATTATGTAAACTATATATATAACATAACCATTGTTGAGTTGAATATTTACACCGTTGTCTAAATTATACTTACGCTTTGATTTTGAACATACAGTATTAAAAGAAATCACATAATATAACGAATTATAATAGTACATATTTCGAAAGCAACGAATGTATTATTTAATGATTTACTTATGTAAATTTTAATTACGTTGCTCATTCGATTCATCGCGACATGATAATTAACATATTTGAATATTTTTAAATGACATTTCGACAAAAACAGATACAGGCATTCACTTTTCGATATATTACACACATAAGCAAAAAATTATAGTAGATGTGTTGCAATAATCAATTTGCAAACGACATGATGAAGCAACAAAAGCATTTGGCAAAATACTTTAATACTGTACTGCTTAATAACTTATGCAAAAATGTATTGTCTTTCTTATAACTAAATAGAACATGACACATTATGTCGTAATCGATCTAAATTAAATTAAAATAAAATAAAGTGTACGATCGTATCGTACCAGTATCGTTGAACCACGTATGTGTGATTGTTGCCACGGGTGGGGGGTATACCTAACTTCCGATAACGACGTATTATCGGCGGAGTAACGTCTGAACGTACTCTATAAACCGCAATATTATAGAGTACGTCGTTACTTATTGAATATTATTAAAGATTTATTCAAAGCTTTATAATAGGTAATTAGAATTAGAATTGAATTAGAACTTTCATATCCCGTTACTTCTATTTCATTAAAAATTTATCTATATATATATAATAAGAATGTAAATGTGTGTGTACTTTTTAGATTTTTGTAAAAAAAAAATTGCATCTGTCTAGAAATAAGTAATAAAATAGATTTTAATCAACTTTAGAAATGTCTGTCTGTCTGTTTGTATCACGCGCATCACTACCAAACGTCTTAGTCTTCGATTCATTAAAATCGGTTCGGTTTATCAAAAGTTATTGTAATTTTAATGACGACGCGACTTAAGTACGAGAGAAAAGTAGGTAAGTAAATGGACTTAATACATTCAGATGAACTTTTTAGTCGCTGTTTTTTTTTTCATTAGGTTCCACGCGGACGGAATCACGGGCACAGTTGTTATAAACTACACCGATGTTATTACAGAAAAGTTAAATACTTGCTATAAAAAGGTTCCGAATTAAATGCACCGCGCTCGCCCGAGGCAAGAACGCGTTATCATTTTTCGCAAGTCTAACCTAACGTAACCAAAGCGAGGCAAAAAAGCCAGATGGCGAACATTCAGCGACCGCGGTGCATTTAATTCGAAAACTTTTGAAAGCAAGTATTCAATATGTATATAACTTTTTTGTAATAACACCGTACGTGATCAAAAATCATTTTTGTCACGTTTTTTATTTCAAGTATATAAAGTTTCCGTTTTCTTGGAATGATACAAACTGTTATTCATTTATTTCCCTTTTGTATCACCTTTTCTACATTTACCTATAGTCGTTCATATATGTTGTGAGTTTATATTGAATTTTAATTCAGCAATATATTTTACTTGTAGTTAACTAGTAATTATTGTAAAATCCCTGGACATTTTTTTCTAACTACAACTGTAACTCCATTGGCATTTAAATTAATGAACATCTATACAATTAGTTTTAGTATCTTAATAATGCGATATATCATCTTGCGACTTGATGTTTATTATCTCAAAGACAAAGTAAATTGAGCTTGTCGAGTCTCCGATGTGCTTGTGGCGATATGACGTCGCAGCAATATATATAGTTGAAATAACTATAGCAATAGGATACCCTTATATATAAACATTTCAAACTTTGATATTATCACAATGCTCAGATGAGTAAAAATCGATTTTTCTAATCAGTAATGTAGTATTTAGATAAATAATGGGCTGTGATATCGTGATTTAACTGATTAATTACTTCTTCCCAATATGCAAATGTATGGTTTGGTTTTAAACAATTTTGCTCGCGAAGTTGTAAAGAAATTATAATCGAAGTGCCGACATACTTATTAAACCGTTTGCTGTAATCTGTATATAGTGAATCTTAATTCGGTACTCTTGGTTGCGGCATTGTGCAGCTGAGATCGCTTGAATTAAAGTCCGAATAATAGAGGTAATACATATATCTACATAACTGCACAGGAATATATTCGATTTAGACTTTGTCCTTTGTCGCGCAGTACCATTATCTGTGATATATGTTATATCGTTCGTAACCAGTGCATATACCAACATTGCTGTATGTAACTACATAATAACTTAGAACAATAACCAATATTACTATGATCGACTCATCATAAAGTAGTTTTGTACATTACTTAATCATTACATAGTATAAAACAAAGTCCCATACCGCGTATGTCTGTTCGCGATAAACTCAAAAACGACGGAACGGATTTTCATGCGGTTTTCACCAGTGGATAAAATGATTCACGGGGAGGGTTTTGGTATATAATTGACCAAGGATTATTTTATAATCAGGACGGAACAACGTCTGACGGGCCCCCTAGTTATTAATAAAATTGTAACTAATTGTAAATTAATTATTACATTACTTATTTAAATCTTATACTTGTCTGAATTTATGTCACGAGAATATAGTATAAGTAAACAGATTTATTTGTAAAATTCGACTGTTACTTTTGTGCCATTTAATTAAATAGGTGCGATAAAGTATTAACGAACTTAACTAAAAATATTAGTAAATTGATTATTATTACTTTCAATGGTATAGGATGCTTTTGGTAACTGTAGTAGGATCCAAAAAACACGCTGATTGGAGACAGATAAAGAAAACTATTCAATCAATATAAAATTTATGTATAACGATTACAGGTACTTTACTCTGATATTTATATTATTATATTTTATCAAAAGCTACACCTAAAAATTAAAGACATCATATTAAATCGCCAATTTATCAATTAAAAAATGACAAGATCGAAAAAGGAATCGAATTGCCATAGAAAACAAAAAGACTATTATTTATTATATGAAATTGCCGTAATTTTGGAAGCCAATGTTGCAACATATTTTAAAAGTATTTTTTCCGAGAATTTTTTCCCTCTCATGTTTCGTGTTGTAGTTAGTCAATTAGAGAATGATAGTTCATTGTTAGTTTTCAAAATTTTATATAATTATGTACTTAAACCGCAGACACGCGTGATTGCGTTCTTGTATTCGTGTATTACATTGTTCAATCAACTTGTTCAATTTGAACATGTTTAACCTTACGCTAGATTAACAGATTTTTTTTTTCGTGCTCACTTAATATAGTAATTTATACTGCCAACGAATTGTAGGTTACTTTGATTTAGCATTTTTATCTGTATTTAAACTAAGGCTTATTTTTGATATAAAACTTCTTTAGGCGCGGCTAGGAGGTAACTGGACGACAATGCAACGGAGTCCGTTACGGCAATATGGCGTCACGTTTCTGTACCATCCGGTTTTTAAATATTTTTGATTTTGTCAATAAATAGTTTACAAACAAATCAATCTAGAATTTAAAAAATTTATAAATAATATTAAATTGAATAATAATAAAATCATACAATAGAATTAATTATGTATATATGGGCGCCCGATCGTGCTGCTATCTGGTTTCAATGTAAGTAAGTAACAAATTAAATCAAAGCTTAATTATCTGTAGTGCCATCTATTAACTAATTCGGAACTTAACACAGGAAATATTATTAGCAAGTCTTTGTTATAAAGTAAATAAAATATAGAAAAGCACGAACAGATTACTATGATAAGTAACGAATTAAATTAAAATAGAAGTTTTGATAATGTTTACGCTAAATAAGTTTTACTTCAATCGCGTGTGACGGTTTCACGCACTCATTTTTTGATTTAATACACGTCATTCGTAGATCCAATTAAATTAGATATATTTTTCTTACGTTTAACAGATTTATTTATTTATTTCAATAAATAACAACAACTTATAATACACAATTCAAAATACAATAAACAATTTATTAGAGAGTTGATTAGATATATTCACTAGTAGACAATGGGATACTAATAAGAAGATATTAAGTGCTACATAACGAATAATAAAGCACAGTGAAAAGTTACATATTAGGCAGTCGTGTCAAAAAATGATTTGATGATGGCTTGTCTTGTTTGCGTTAACTCGAGTATTAAAAATCCTTCGTGTTCCGCTCTTAATAGTTGAAAGTCATATTTCTAATTTACTTTAACAGTGCAAGTATATTCGTATTTTGGAACGATAAGGCACACGTATGTATGTAAGTAAATTTCTCTCAGAGTAATAAAGCCACGTCAATCGTAGTTAATCAGATCTGACGTGCTCGGGTACTCGTCTCGCACCGCCATGCCGCACCGCAGTTAACTGATTTCATGGCCCACACATAATTCAATCAAAAAATGTAATTTAACACAATACCTACATGTACACTTATGAGATGGAATAATAATAAAGTTAAATACTCCTATTATTACCAATGAATAGCACTTTCTCAACAGAACGGGCAACAAACCGCATCAATCTATGACTTGTTTTCAATTTTAAACACAGAACTTCTATACCCATTTATTAAATTACTATTTTCTACAAGAACCTTGTTCCTTAAATTCTTCATTAAAATGTTGTCTTGAAGAGACTGCTTTATATATTAAAACCATTTTTTCTCTTTTACAATGAAGAATGTTAATTCTAACTTATCTCATTTGAAATTCGCTTATTCCGACATTTATATCTGTGAATTATATTTGCAAACGTATACTTCGAATCCTTCCATTTTTGTATAATAAATAAAACTCGACATAAAAAATTATAATAAGAATACTAAAATATAGTGATTTTTTTTCAAAACGTCCCATTTTTAGCAGACACATTTATATTGCGCCTTGGATATAGAAACTCGGATAATTTGAGAGGGATTAGATATTCCTATATCAATAATAAAGAAGATACGGTGCATACGCGATGATATCATGACTAAAGAAACAGATGTACGCACGTTTCTGTCCCAAACCCACGGAGTTACCTAATAAAGATGTCTCTAGAAATACTAAGATCATGTGGACAAATAAACACGTTCTTTAGAATATATATATACAATATTACTTGGTCTTATACAAAACAAAAAGATTATAGATTATTCTAAATCAGATAATAAACGAATTTGCTGAATCATAATTGCATTTGTCAAAATCCTTGGAGGAAACAATCTTTTGTTTCAAGTTGAAACAATGGCGTAAAGTAATAATAGACTGTGAGCACAATGCATCTAAATAATCTTTAAAATAGAGGCCGAAATGTTATTCACATTGATTAATATAATGATTGTGCTTGCTTGCTAGTAAAATGATAGTGAAATCATTAATTATAATTGCGAAGGATGTTGTAGATATTTTCCGTATGCACGTTCAAATTATATGAATTTGATATATATACATATAATCACAACTATACCATAATACTTTATTATCTCACTTTATACTATAGAACTTACATTAAAATGTTACCATCATCACAAAGCCAAACTACCACTCACATTCTCCTTGTACATAATTTATTTTAGTCATACATTTTTAGATCTATCGAGGTAATTTTTGCGACACTCACACCGTGTACGGAGGCTGCATCAATCGACTTACGTTTAAATCCTTACCAATGAGTGTAAGCTTTTAATGAAAGACGTCGTTATAAGTTCCATGGTTGTAGAACTGTTCTAAGGTCAGCCTGGATTGAATAAATGTAATCAAGCACCATTCCGGCAGATGCATTTAAAATCTAATTCCTTCTAGATTTAGCGTTTTACCAATTTGGACCTCATCATTTCTTAACATTAAGTAAGATTTTTATCTTAAACGCAATTTAATTTGCCTAAAGTAACGTAATTATGCTTCTCCTGAATGTTACGTTTCGTATTACACAGCTTGTGGAGTGCAATCGAAAACGAAAACAAACGAATGGAGACTATTTTTTCGAAACAATTTGAACAATGGTGTAAGTATTTCAGAATTGTCAGGGGCACTGTGAACTGCAAACACAGAACTAATCATTGCTAAATTTGAACTATGTGCTATATATTGAAGCTATCACACTAGATGGGAATTGAGCTACGTCGGTCGACTCTTGTATACGCAATTAATTCGTGCCATTTTAGACAATCCATATTCGAAACTTAATTTTCTTCAGGAAGATTCTCATTAAATTTACATCCGGTCGGACGATCGTTGGACAACACAAATACAAAGTAATCAAAATTATTAATGGAATATCTTGTCGTGTTCAATGGAATTGTCGGTACGACTAATCACTATAAATTTAATAATATGGAATCCTCTAAGAACTAAAAACCTTGCAACTCTTCTCTAAGAATCTTTCGTTTGTATAGTATTTCGGTGAAAGAGTATAAAATACATCGTACCTGATAGAAAATACAGCAGAATCAAACGCTCGTTGCTGTTATACCTGCTAGAAAACCTAGCATAAAAGTCACTTTAACCGGTTTATTATGTGTATGGTGGTCACAAACCAGTCGGATACAGATACCGACCTGCTTAGTTACTGGATAGGCACCGGCTGATTTCAGAACACATTCCGCCTAAGCGTGACGCTATAGCGGTGATCTCCAACATACGGTGGTCGCTATCTAGTTAGATACAATGGGCATGTCTTACCCGACAAATTTCTCTTAACATTAAAAATCCTTTATAATATATACTCATATATAATATAAATGACATGAATCAATACTTATCCTTTGAAAATATCTGATTGTATAAATCTGTAATAATTTATCTATTAGGTTTTTTTTTTCGAACTGACTACGCTATTGACCTACCAGGGTCTTAACAGCTTCACCGGACTACTAAGGCGAGCGCTTAAGGCACTCGGCCGATTTTATTTGACAACTAGCTCAAGGGTGCACGGCACACCTCGGCTTGGGCTGTTGCCTGATACATGCAATTTGGGATCTATCTGAGCTGACCCAAGTATTCATACATATATGAGTTGTTGAAATATACATGCCTCAACTTTTCTAAACTATTTCAGTTTGATAAGGAAAAAAAAATAAAACTCTTCCACTTACATGTGTAAGCGTGTATGCGTGTATGTGTGTGGAGGTGACATATGTAATGTTGTCGCAGTGTTTTAAGACTTTGTGTCACTGTATAGCGCGAGCAGCGCACTCAAGGGCTCCACGCCGAGGGAACGTACCTAGGCTTGAGCTGCTGCCGAGGTGGGCCTAATCTGGTGTGCGGGAGCGAAATTGACCCCCAGACCACGGCGGCGTGATCTGTGGTTACGAGGCCGTGGGCGTGAACACGCTCTGTTTGGAGAGACAGGCTGGTACTGATCGTTCACTGCCGTTATTTCATCGGGAGGGGTATATTAGGTTCATTCCGCTTCTAGTTTATCTTCTAATTCGTCTTTATAAAATCATTTAAAGATTATAAATTCAACATTTTTATTCCGTCATTTTGACTCAGGAATGTTATTTTTTTCAAATCAAATTAAGACGTCAATACTACCACCGGTTCAGAAAACAATCCAGTCATCGAGAAGAACCGACAAGAAACATTATCGGGTTTATCTTTTTAACGTACATATTTTCATAAAAATACATTCAAGTCACAATAGTATTTAGCGGATGCATAAAGAGGCGTGTTAGTTCCAGACAGCGTCATCGTTTACATACTGATCCACTCTATAATAACGTTTTGATATCAAAACCAGCTTTACATAGTGCTTGAACTTACTATCCAGCAATTTTTTCTGAAGACATTATATTTAATTAAAATTGCTATCCGTTATTGAAGTTTGAATGTTATTTATTATATGATAATTCGTAGTCGGTCAGATGGCCTTTTGTAAAGTAACACTACCTATTGATTTAAGTGAAGATTCAATGAGTTCAGCAAACTTGCTTACGAGATGTAGGCTTTTGAGGAAGCAACTTAAATTGCTGCATAATAACGTCTCTTATTAGTTATTTACATATTTTACATGAGTATATATCGGTGAAAATAGCTAGGAAGCATTTTAAAGGATTTCTCTCAAGTGAATAACTTGAAATTTTTAAGATTCTTGATAAATTGTAAAACAAAATATATACCTTATATAGATAACTTGTGTACCTCCTAATACAATATATACGAAATGATAATATTATGCTTTACAGTTCCAATTAAAATGTCCCATTTTAATTAAAGTTCTCTGGTTTCGGAACCAATTATCGTATTCGTTCAGTTCATGCAATTATTTCCCATTTTCTGCAAATAAATTGCAATATCGTGTTCCTCAAATATTGGTGGTTTATTTTACAATACTGGTGTTCCCTCAGTGGTGAAAATTCAACCATAATAAAGGGTGTAAACTTTTCTTCGCGTGTCAATATTTGTTATAATGTATTTCTGTTCTTTGTAAATGTTAAAAACTGAATGAAAGAATTAACAAATTAATGAAAACTTTATACAATTATGTTTTTACTTTGTATATTAGCGAACTTAACGCCATTATCCATTAGAAAACAAGGAAAAGATAATGATTTTACTAAAAAATAATAATAAAATAAACTTAACATTGAGATATAACTAAAAATACAATGAATAGATGAAATAAATACATAACTGTAAAAACTGTATTGAGTATCTTACAAATTTTGTGGATTGTAGACGTAAGGACCGTGAAGTACGACGAATAGAGATTTATGAATACGGGTTTCGACTTGTCGATCGTATGGAAAAAAAACATTTTCAATTTTTTTTTATTAACAACACTAAAGCTCGTTCACTACTAATAACTAAAAAGATATAGAGAAAATCAGTTGACAAATAAAGGAGAAAAGGTAATGAATAGTTTAGTTTAGTTTTAGTTTTTAATCTTCGCATATTTATACAATAGGAAGAAAATATTCCTACTAACTGTGGCCGAGAGCCCGCACGCATATAGGACACAGTAATTATTTTTGTCTCGTAATTTTATAATTTCTCATATGTATTATTTGTAACTACTATATCCACTATAAATGTTAGAAAAAGAAATGTAATTAAAATCGGCATCGGATAAATTTTTACCATTTCAAAATCCAGTGTTCTGAATTTTTATATCTGTATACTTTTATATTCTGTGGACAAAATTAAAAATTGATCTACTTGTGTTCGAGTTAAATCCGTTTCCTATTTTTCTAAACTATCATAACGTATTATATTATTTTAAGATTAAAAAAGCTATCTGACCTGACTATCCAGTATTAGTCTAGTCAGCCTTTACAGATTTACCGAGCTTGTTTCGGCGAGCGCTTACGGCATTCTAGCGAATGACAACTTGTACAAGGGCTTATGAGGAGCCTCGGCTTAAGGCTTAATTGCAACAAACGCGCATCTAACTAAGCTAACCAAGTTAGCTAAAGTATGCATCTATACGTTAGTAAGATACACATGTGTATCTATCTATATGTACAACATATACTTCGAATCAGACAATGTGGCTAATACTATATTTTACTTATGTAATAGACCTCGCGTATTTGTTTAATTCTGGATGTACCAGAAGTGATTTTAAATTTAATTTTGTACAACGATTATATATATATATATATATATGTAATTATATATATATATATATATATATATATATAATTCGAATAGATGACATTCCACAAGTGTGCGTACAATATCGCTATCAAATAAAACTATACATTATCAGAAAAAAATCACATTTAATATAGAATTAGAACTATGGATTTTAACTTTTATTCTTCTGTGTTATGTATAGGAGGAGTAGGACTTAAGAAACGAAAATAATGCTAAAATTAAACAAAAAGTAATAAATAAAAATAAATATATGTATGGATAACAGTGTTGTCTGTACAGGCTCGTTGAACGCTGCTTAATGAAAACTGGGAGGTCAACATAGAAGCGACGAAGCGTCGCATACTCGTCAGGTGTACCGTTAACTTCAACCCGTTTGTAACCTAAATTCCACTTATCGTAGTTATCAAAACTCATATGCACGTTAAAAACATAATGTTATTATATCCCGAATGATTAAAAAATATATAATTTTGTCATTAAAAATATACACAGTTGCTGACTGATTTCACTCGAAATGATGTCAAGAATGTAAAAGTTGTGGTTTACAATAAACTCCGAAACCATATTACAGATCACTTTATGTTTTTTCATTGATATTTTTTTTTATGCTAACCACTTTACAATAGCCCGAAAACCGTGCTAGGCTATATTTTATTATTGCTATTTATTCAATATTTAATTATGAACGGTTGTTAGTACTTTATATAATGTACTCTGTGGTTAGTACGACATACGTGCGCTTGCTTGCGCTTACGAAGACTATACAAAAGAAAAATATTGTCGCGAACGTGCCAAGAGTAAAAAGAAGACTGTGATTAGCTTCAGTTAGCTAGTTGACAAGGTTTGGGACTATTCCTTGGAGACAATTAAAAAGTTACAAAATGGTGTGTACTCTGGCCAGCGCGGTCGGACCGAGACGCGGGGCGGTGCGACGCGGCGGAATATTCTTTTTCATATTGTATGATAATCCGGCACAAAGGCCAACTTTTACTAAACTTCGCTACTACAACGAATACACCGTTATAAATTAAACAACGCGTCGTTTGAATTTATAACATTGTATTATCAGACCGGAAACATGTAGTACATATGAAGTTAAAACAGTAAAGCCAAAGTTTTCTTATGATCATTCATTATATATATAAAAATTTAGTGTAAATACATTTATCGACAGTAATTATTATTTGAATACGGTTCAAGGCAATGTGTGTTCAGTAACTACTATATATAAATCGACTTATTAATATGTATTGACTAATAAGTTTATTTAAGTGTTTCCTTTAACGGAAAATTCGCAACAATGAAATATTCACTCTGTACTCTGAACCGTTCATATTTTACTCACTGGTAAAACTTGATTCAGAATTTCTACGAGCTGGAATTACAATTTGCTGTTCACGAAAACAAAAATAACCCTATAAAGGTACGTAATTACATGCAGTTTGTAGGTTGGAACTTATGAACGCTGGGATATATCGATAAAAGAAATGTATGCCTTTTCTCTGTCCGAATGTGTACGAACACTGTGTCGAGGGGTGTAGGTTCAAGTCTCTATAATAAATCGGAGTTCTTGGTGATGGAAAACATCATATAAGTGTAACATGGTGATAGAGCTTTTTTTATCCATGGGAAACTACGACACCCAAGTTGAGTAACTTTTGCCAAGCACCTGTTGGTCTATATTACTGCCAGTCTTCCTGTAGATTTTGAGTGTTACAAACGTAAGCCACAACGTGACAACAAATATTGACATTGTGATTAATCATTAAAACCCAAAAAAAATTAAGAATATTAAGATTTTTTTAACAATAGCTAGTGGATGCCATCGTGTCGCATTTGCCTCGTTATATCGGAATGGTTATAAGCTGAATAAGGACCAAACGACTCACGGAATTCCCGAATTTGCACCCCACGATTCCTGAGTCTCAACTAAAATGGCGCAAATATGTAGCCCCTACCAAGAGCCCTTTCTGACGAATTTGCACTCCTAGCTGTCAATGACATGACTGAAAGATAGGGCGGTGTCAAAGTATCGACGCATGTGCTATCCCATATCAAGGCTAGACCCATCCCTTAGGAAATAATCGTAATCCTATCGGGTGCATTGACTGAATGATATTAAATAATATTACACCCAAAACATCCCTAATTATTCTCTTTGGAATATATCTATCCGAGGCTGTTTGGAAGAGCTTGCTATATATACTAATATTATAAAGAGGTAAAGTTTGTGAGTTTGTGACGTTGTAAGGGATAATCTCATGAACTACTGTTCCGATTTGAAAAATGTTTTCAGTGTTATATAGCTTAGTTATCGATGAAGGTTATATGCTATATTTCATCACGTTAAGATTAATAGGAGTGGAGCACTAATGAAGAATGTTTCAAAATTGGGTTTATTTTTCATCTTGAGAGCTTCCGCTGCGTGTTAGCGTTAGCCCAAAGTAACTATACCACGCGGGCTGAGGTTAGTATGGATAAAGCCGCCCTTTGGATTAACCACATAATCTGAAATGTATGTATGTATAACGGTATAGTGTATGTCGTGTGTGTTTAACGGTGTACAAAAAAGGTTTATACAAATAAACAATGACTGTACTTTCTGTCACATAGCCGAAAAGAAAACAGCACGAGATATATGTTGTATGTCGCAATGGATTCTGTCCCGATTTGCTATTCTAGTGCCTACATTTGGACCAATTAAACGGACCATGTCGTTTCCCTCAGATAATGAAAATTGAATAGTCGGCTTTTAATATTAATGAATTCAATGTCAATTCTGCTCACGACAAAAATATCGTGACAGTTTTGTTTCAGACTGTTTAGTTTGTACTGATACTGCAAAGGTTACAAAAGCATATATACATACATATACATGAGAAAACGTAATAGATAATCTAATATATTTAAGAATATAAATAGTATAGGAAGCAAACAGAAATTAATGTAGTATACAGTGCATATAATAGAAAAGTATAAAGGGAAATGAAATAAAGAAACGTGACGTTGTGAGTAATTCAAATACTCATAATCACGTAAAAGTACAGTTTTTTATTACATCCCATATGATTTTATAGAACGAAGAAAACCAAATAGTCCATTGGATTGTACTAATAATAGTATTTTTTTAATGGACAAACAAGGCCACAATTTTCTTGTCCTGACTTTATTAAAAACTAACTGTGCCCGCGACTCCGTACGCGTGGAACCTAATTTAAAACAACAATGACTAATAAACTCATCTGAAAGTATTAAGTCCATTTACTTATCTATATTTCTCTCGTACTTAAGTCGCATTGTCATTAAAATTACAGTAACGTTTGATAAAGTGAGCGGATTTTAATGAAACCAAGGCTAAATGTTACTCGAGGAAGCGATTTGTGATTTTCTTTTGGGTTTCTATTGAGGTTTTGTTGTGAACGCAGTACTTTAGCAGTGATGCGTGTTCAAACAAACAGACAGACAGATAGACAGACAAGCATTTCTAACAATAATTGTAATGTATTTTATTACTTATTCCAAGGCACCTATCAAACCGATTAAAACAAAACTCACGGACTACAGCTAGTCAACAACAACCGCATGGCTTGTGTAGGTTGTTTGGAACAAACAATAATTGAAATAAGTAAAATCTTCAGAACAACCGCGCTCGACTTTAGATAATTAAACGGTAAATTTTCTCACACCGGCGCAACGTATGAAAGGCAATAACGAAACTTTAACCCTTTTGTATGAAACAAGGTAAACTTTTATTAGTTAAACATACATCTTAGTCTTCAAGAGCAATTCTTATTCGCGCACCTTCTATGCGTGAGTTTCTGTATTTGTGAATAATTTCCATGTAGGTATCCAACGCGGGACTAAGAATATTGTAGTTCTGTATGCCGTATATATTATAAGTTTTGTTCTGTACATTCTGTTATGTAAATTAACTTTTCTCTCGGAGTTATCAGATTTTTGTATAATGTAAAAATGTATACAGATCTTGTTTTACCTTTTCAATTGTTCTCTTAGTATAATAGTATTAAAAGCATTCATTTAAAACGTACGTCAATGTACAAGTTGCAATATTTTATATGCATTATGATTTCTCAGTCAATCGTATCGATTCAAGCTATTCATGAGCGCGAAAGCCTTCTTAGTCCTCCGACGCTTTATTAAATTCCTAAAAGCTTTTTCAAAGGGTAATAAAAATTCATAGAACCATATATTTTTAAAATTTTTCCATCTAATTTAAGAAGCACGTTATTCAGAACACTGAATTTGTAACTCGACTAAGAGATAATGAAATGATTCCGTCTGTACACGCTAATAACCTACCTTTTAATTTTTCCTTGTTATTTACATAATATGAAATCGAATGATTTCAAAATCAAAACTATATATGACTAGTATTATGTTATCGACAATGTAATGTAATGTAATGTATTTTTCACTTTTGGAATACTTCTTACCTCACTATACACTGTTTATACGTGTTTCTTTATATTATTTGGGCCATATAGCTGTCGTTTATTTCTTTGCAAATAATAGGTATTATTTACGCTACTTTCTGTTTATCGAGAAATACATTTATCGCAATAACTGTATAAAGTAAATAAATCAATATCGAATTTTGTCGTCAAAGCAAAGTCACTCTAGGTTCTTCATCTAAGATTATTTGGACAGCCTACAGACAATAACTACTACATTATAAAAAAATCATGTAGTTACTGGAACTATTAGAGTATTTAAAAATCCCAATTTAACAAACGTACGAGGAAGTCATTCGACCAAATAGTGGTAATGATATTCTTGCACTCGTAAATACCAAATATCGTTCATAAAGAAGAACACAAAGGAGATCCGGGACACCAAATAGTCGTATTATATATAGTCAAATAGAAAATTATTACCCGCTATAATGAGGAATATAAAAGATAATTCAAGATATTCCGAGAGGATGAATCCAATAATATTTCATATCCAGTAACATTATTATTTCCTATCCAGTTTTTTTTATTGGATCATCGGTGCAATGAACATTTTAATTAACAGATTGTTCATTTATACGCTATTTGTGATGCATGTCGCAGCTATTCAGTTTATTTAACTGCTTAATGAAGAAGATGGTGATTTTCAAACATTCATTCTTATATAGATGTAGCATACATCAAGGTTTCATATGAAACATTTCGTATACCTATTGTCTGTTCCCAAACAATAAATCATGAACTTACAAAATAAATGAAATATCTATAATCATTACATAGTATAAAACAAAGTTCCCTACCGCGTCTGTCTGTCTGTCTGTTCGCGATAAACTCAAAAACTACTAAACGGATTTTCATGCGGTTTTCACCAGTGGATAAAGTAATTCATGAAGAACGTTTTGGTATATAATTTGTCAACGATTTCCTTATAATCAGGGCGGGACAACGTCTGCCGGGCCCGCTAGTTATTTATATAAAAAAAGAAAAACTAAACGGAAAAGGAAAATATTCTTATACGTAATCGAAATATGCATAAATATAATATAATAAAATGTCTAATAATCACGGCTTAGGTTACATTACACAGTTTCAACAAGATATGATATACTTAAGTAAGTTAACATGAAATAGGAAATCAGAATCGTACATGTTCTTAAGTTAGTTTTTGTTTTCAATTAAGTTATTTGCTCTACCATGCAGTAAGTAGTAAACACCTATAATAAAGGTTGTACTTATATAGAGTTATCCTCTCTAAATGTGTTGTATTGGAGTGTCTTACTGCAAATCTTATATTTATCGTATCTAAATAAATACAAATCGGAGAAAAGGCAAAAAGTTTGTACATTGCGCTTTAAGAGAAGTCTTCTAACTCTTATTTGATTAAGTATAATTTGAGAACATAGTTGACAAAAAAAACATTTTCTTGTCTTGATTCTAAATATATATTAAACACAATATTGCAATAAAACAATTGTAGTCCGGTGAAGCTGTAAAGACCTTGCCAGGTCAATAGCATAGTCAGTTCGAAAAAAAAAAAAAAACAATAAAACAACAAATAGAAATTACCCTCCCTTTTGATACTATACCTTTTCTATTTGCCTTCTATTTAACTAAATTTATACGGTGTTATTACAAAAAACTTAAATACTTGGATTAAAAAGGTTTCGAATTAAATGCACCGCGCTCGCTCGAGGCAAGTTCGCGTTATCCTTTTCCGCAAGCCTAACCTAACGTAACCAAAGCGAGACAAAAGAGCAAGATGGCGAACATTCAGCGACAGCGGTACATTTAATTCGAAACCTTTTTAAAGCAAGTATTCAATACGTATTTAACTTTTTACTAATAACACCGATTAAGTCAATCCAAGCTAATGCCTAGCAATTGGTTAGTCTGTAACTGTTAATCTTTATCCAATAAAAAATATGAAAAAAAGTTAGAGTTAAAAAAAGTTGTTACGTATTTTAAAGTATTAGTTAATTGAGAAGAATGTAGTCTAAACTAGATTACTAATGAAGTTCTAATTCAATTATGAAGTTAGATCATTAAATTAATGACTGATTAAATCAGATGCCTGCAACATGTATATTAACTGCGCTAAAAATCGTGGAACTGTAAAATAAACACTGGCGATCTCTTTTGTTTAAAATAGCGAGATCGTTACATACATCGACGTTCATGTACCATGTACTGGACCAAGCCATGTATGGAGTATATATAACGTAGATTGCTGTTCTTTTTTAATATGTATTACCAACATTTTTTTTCTATGTGTTAATTAATAACTGTATGATTTAATAACTGTAAACTGCCACACAATTTAAATGTAAATATGATTAAAACAGGTACTATTTCAGTACCGTAAAAGCGATTTGATTTACCACAATACGCGAGACTTTATTAATTTTACAAAGGTTTGTTTTTATTTTAACATATCACTGAAACATATTACATTCAATTACATCTTTTGTTCTATTATTATAAGTAGCACATTTTTGGGATTACCGGTTGGGTTTTTATACCTATTATTATTGGTCTTACACAAAAATACACCTCAATGTACTTGAAATTTTGTTATCTTCTATTTCAAATTCTCTCTAGGGATGGGCTTCAAGTGAAAGGAGTAAATGCTCTCGCTATCCCCATAAACATAGGTACCTATATATTTAAATAAGTTCGACAGAAAATAATACATTCACATGAATAACATTTATAAAATCAATGTAACTCATCACTACATATTATAAAACGAAGTCCTTTGCCACGTCTGTCTGTCTGTTTGTCTGTTCGCGATAAACTCAAAAACGACCGAACGGACTTTCATGCGATTTTCACCAGTAGATAAAGTGATTCATGAGGAAGGTTCTGGTATATTATTTGTCAAGGTGTTTATTTAATTATCAAGGTGGGTCAACGTCCGCCGGGCCAGCTAGTTAACTATATAATGTTACCGAGACAGTAACAAGTAGAATATTATGATTTATTTATACCTTGTGGGGTTTATGGTTTAGCCACTGTCTCAACTGATGTTGAATTCTGATGTGGTATAAGATTGGTAACACGCTAGCTCTACAGGACGACCAGGTCGCACATGTAGCCGCCAGAACATAGATAAAGGTTGGGTGACGATAGATTTTTAATTTGAGAATTGAAGCTAAACTGACTGTCTTATAAGAAGCCCTACCCAACATGCTATGCTTCATCGATACTTCGGGTTTATAGTACGTCTTCAAAACTATCATACAAAAGCAGGGCAAAAGGCAGTCATACAAAATTCGAAGCAAGAACCAGTAAAATCGCAATAATTTGTACATAAACCATAGTCATTACAAGTTATTCAACTAATAACATTTAAATGTTAGCTGCCACCAGTAGTCAGTTAATTGTGACGTGATAAGCCTAAAAACGGTATAAAGTACCGAGGCGATAAATAACTGTTTTTATGATAGCAGTTCCCTGCACAAACATCACAGGAAATAGGGTAAATCGGACGTCGTTTGATAGTAACTTTTTGTGATTATGTATTCTAATAATGCATAAGTAACTTTTTTTCCGTTGACAATACGTTGCCCGTAAATGTCTTTCCAGTATAATTGTATGAGGACAAATCATTTAACACTTCATACGATGTATATATGTATACCTACAGCTCATCATTTCTAAATTTATCATTTTATTTGTTTATAGCTCTACATTTTTAAACATAACAGAAATAAAAGAAATCATAAACTACTTACAACTTTCACATTTTACTTATAAAAAGTATAAAATTAAAGGCCTGAAATAAACGATACCTTCACGTGTAAGACGTCCCTAACTTAATAGGCCGTGTGCACGGCTGCAAGTCGACGCAATACCGGAACAAGTTACCGGTGAAACTTTATAGAAATATTTAGGAATTTTCTTAACGCGTTTCACAAACCTTGCCTTTACACCTCAGTATAAATTTAATATATTTCTATTCGAATTTCACTTACTAATTTTCTTTTATAAAATATATTTCTATATCGCTGTAGCTGCAATATTTGATATTTGAGATTGGACTGATTTTTTAAACACGGTTTTATTTGGTTAATTGATTAAAAAGTAGAAAATATTTAAATTTCTGTCAAAAACAATCGCTAACACAAATTTGGGAAAAGAGCACGTACCTGGAGTCGAACTTGTGACCATCAGCTAGAGTGCCTGTGTAGTGCATGGTCAGCATGTCACCATCTTTAGACTTTGTAGTACATCCATCGGGTACGCTTATGACATCAATCTTGAATTCAGGTTCTTTTGAATCGGCGAACGTGGCACCAACGAGGGCCAATATCACAAAGACGCAGTGTAACATCATGACGAACTTGCGGAAAGTTATTTCAGATAAAGTGAACACGTACACCGCTATCTGTGGCTGTCGGACAACTGAGCAGCTAACAGAGAATGGCGCGCGAACCAAACGGGATTCAGGAACTTGTGCATCGGATAAAGTTTGCCGCTGGCCGCTATATTATACTATCTCGCTCGTAAATTTATTAAACGAAACGAAAAGAGCGAGCCGGGTATATGATTATCGGGTTAGTGAAGTTCGTATTGGTGACGCGGCCGCTCTTAGCGTTTGCCACGCATACGATGACGTGACGTGATGTTCAAACCCATCCGCTTTGCGATCCACTTATCTTCGAAAACTTGCCAGTATTTTTTTTATAGTGTACATTAAAAAAAACTATAATCTTAAATAAATTATAATTTTAATTAAGTAACAATAAGAAAAACTTAAATAGGTATTTAAAGATATGTATTTTTTTTTGGTGTTGCCAAACTTGTGTGTCTGTCGATGGTTTTATAACTCTTACGTTTGACTCTGCATGTCCGAAATCAATCAAGTACAAGTTAACCTACGTAATTAGAATAACAGATTTTGATGTATTATGTAGTATACATTTACCAAATTCAATGTTTGATACCGTCGAATAAAATTTAAAATAATATAATACATGAATAAAGTACCTAAGTTAACGATAATTTTATATTATGTAATCTGTTAATATAGATAATTAAAATTTAAGTAAAGTAAGTTACAGCACGAATATTTCTCTGATATAATATATTATATCAGACAACACAACACATTTGAATAGATGAGTATACGTAATAGCTAAAAATAACTCCACCGATTGTAAGAAGTTCAAGCTTGAATTCGTAAAGAGTATTTATATTATTTCATAACTAAAATGAGGAAGTTACTAGAGGCGACATTGTGGCTTTATTGTTTGTAGTACGCTTTATCGCGCGTAGTCTAAAACAGAAATATATATATACTAGCTGACCCGTGCAACTTCATCTGCACAAAAACGGTTATCACCGGTTTCAATTGTATTTTTAAACGTGAATAATTTTAATAAAGCTAAAACCCAATTGCAGCCACACCTACGGTTTCCAATTGTGAATCCAAACTATCAAGGGACTCACTCAAACATATACTTAGATGGTATGTGAGAAATCTTTTAAAATAAGCCTAGAACCCGTTCCTAGCGTCATCTACCGGGTTCAATTAAGATAAAAACTAACCTACATATATTGGCGGTAATGTAAAAAAATAGCTTGGTGGGTCTATGGACCCCAGTTGGAACCAAATTGCTTTCCCTTTTTTGTAGATGCTTACTATACAGTCACTATAGTTTACATTATAAACTATCAAGTTGATAGAGTTCAATTGTAAATTAAACGATAAAAATATTTATAAAATAAATAATAATAAATTAAACACTAAATGATCTGGGATAATCAAGTTAATAAAAGTTAATACATCAGAAGGTAATCCTTAAGTTGGTTTGCTATTGAAATGAAAATTTTATGTATGTATATATTATATACACAAACTCTCTCTCTTTATCTGTCACGACACCTAACCTACTGTACATAGAATCTGCACATCCACAATACGTAAAAATTAAATTAAATAATCATCTCTACCTCTTACTTTATCATAACTATATTCTACTTGTATTAAAACTTTTTCACACTCCATTATATTGAAGAAAAATATAAATATGAAAAAATATGAGAATCGCGTCGGCGCGTCAAATGTCACTTGCCTGTAACTATTCGTCTAAGAGCTAGCAACGGTTTTGAAAGCAAATTTTAGTAAGCTTGTTTTTTATATATCTTTACGTTCTTCCGAACAACGTGGGAGCAAGGTGGCTGCCGGCAAACGTTACGTTTATTTGTGCATATCGCACTTTTACAGACGAAAATATTGATTTTGAAATAATTTTACCATGTTTTTGTCACTAACTTTGAAATCCTATTAAAACATGGCTTTATTATTCCCAGACAGTTTTGTTATTGACAATAATGTGCCTAGTGCTATTTTTTGTAAATAACAATAAAAGTAATTTCAAACCATGTTGGGATAGCCGTAATTTTATTATTATTTTATTTAGACATAAATGAGTGTAAATTTAATCTTCCAGTCAGTTATTTACTCGATAGTCAACTTTTTGTACGTGGTAGAGCCACACTGAAGCTATTACTGGTTTCAGCATGAATGGATCGGCTCGGCCGGGGTAGTACCACCCTCTAACAGAAAACCGACATCAAGTAACATGCTTGCATTGTTGCGTTTCGTTCGGTCAGTGAGAGCGCCGGAAGCCCACCTCCCCTCTCCTTCCCCTTTCCCTTCCCTTCTCTCCCCCCACCCCAAACACAGGCTGGCAACGCACTTGCAACTCCCCTGGTGTTGCAAGTATCTATGGACGGTGGTGATCACTTAAGATCAGGTGACCCACCTGTAAGTGTGATTCCTATAATATAAAAAAAAGTCAGATCGATTTATTGCTATAAAAATAATATGTATAAAGAATAACTTAGCTATAGCTTTAGTTTAGTGCAGCACTGGCTACACGATAAAGATAGCTATAATTGTGGCAGCGTATGTTATCGACGCATGTATTTAAGATAGCGTCGTTAATAAAATGAAATATGTTCTCTGCAATAGAAAAAATAAAATGGGTTGAAATTAATTATTTTTATTTATAAAATATATATATCATCGGGCACATTATTGTATATAAAAAAAATGTCTAGCTGTGATAAATTCATGTTTTTAATAGCGTTTAAAAGTTACTGAAAAAAAATTGTTCCTAAAATTATCTATAAATCAAAATTTTGACCTATAAAAGTGTGATGCGCTTTAAAAAACACAACGTTAACCGGCTACCAGGTACCCTGAATCCTGTTTGGAAAGGCATAATGGAAGATATATTAAAGAACCAGCTTTTCTATAAATCTCGTTCTTCCAACGTTGTTGGCTCTTGTACTAAGGTGTCGCAAAAAAGTCTAGTTACATTAACTACAAATTTTTGACTTTCGTCCGTTATTCTGGAGAACCCCTTGCGTTTTATAGGACAAATTCTTAAATG
>AP028424.1:7116416-7343348 GCA_036509395.1 Antheraea yamamai | reverse complement strand
TTTTATCGGAGTAGACTTTATTATCGATATAGAAGCCAAAAATAATCTTTTTACAATTTTTGTCTGTCTGTCTGTCTGTCTGTCTGTCTGTCTGTCTTTCTGTCCCTGTGAACACGCATCACGTTGAAAGTACTGAACCGATTTTAACGAAACTTGACACAGTAATAACTAATATTCCAAGGTTACATTTAGGATACTTTTTGTCCCATAAAACGCAAGGGGTTCTCCAGGATAACGAAAGATAAAAAATTGTAGTTAATGTAACAAGACTTTTTTGCAACACCTTAGTACAAGAGCCAGCAACGTTGGAAGAACGAGAATTTTAGAAAAGCTGGTTCTTTAATATGAAGATATATTATGCCCTTCCAAACAGGTTTCAGGATACGTGGTAGCCGGTTAACGTTGTGTTTTTAATACGCATCACACCTTTACAGGTCAAAATTTTGGGTTATAAATAATTTAAGGAACATTTTTTTTCAGTAACTTTTAAACGCTATTAAAACATGAATTTATCACTGTCAGGGAATTTTGTTATTGAAACTAATATGCCCGATGATATTCTTTATAAATAAAACAATTCATTTCAAACCATTTTATTTTTTCCATTGCAAAGAACATACTTTATTTTATTAACCATTATGATATTGAGATTTCACCGTAAACAATGAAAAACAACGATAAACGTAGACATATGACTTGGGACTGACGCCATCTTGATTACATGCGTCTATAGCAGGCGCTTTCACAAGTATCACTATCTTTATCATACATAAAATGGGGTAAACATATCAATGCAGATGCAGAATCTAGCTCTAAGTCTCTTAACGTTTTCAAAGCATTAGCCGGTTCTAACTGGGGTGTTTATCCATAACATTGAGTTCGTTTATACTTCAATATTATACGCAGTCGAATTGACTATGCGAGCTTTCTTTATGATAATAGCGCTCAGATTAACCTCTATAAACTTGAAAAAGTCCAAAACCAGGCCATGAGAATTATCGGGGGTTTCATTAAAAGTACTCCAATCCATGTTATGGAAAGCGAATTGAGCATATGTTCGTTACATCTTAGGAGACAATATTTAGCTGGCAAAATCTATTAAAATAAATGTAGATGATATTTGGAAGCCAAAGAGTCAATATGATATTCTTAAAATAAAAGATATTTGTCTTCAATATATAAATAAATATTACCAAATTTTGTTAAAATATACACTGACGGATCTAAAGCTGGTAATTATTTAGGAGCCGCATTTTTTGAGTCAAATTCCAAAACTTTTATGAAATTTCAAATTTATGAAAATATTTCAATTATGCACACTGAACTGATAGCAATTGCAGAGGCCTTATCATTTGTAGAATCCACTGAGTCCATTAAACTGCTGCTTCAACACGTAGCTCGATGTACCTTGACTTTTCGAGGAATACCGATAGCCTACACTATTTTGAAGCAATTACTAGATTTCAAAGCAAAGAACAAAGTAATTGTTTTATAATGGATCCCTTCTCATATAGCTATAACTGGGAATGAAAGAGCTGATCTTTTAGCTAGAGAAGGATCCTCCGAAGGTGCTCTTATTAATATGTTACCAACTTATTTGGATGTATGCTCAGTATTTAAAAATAGCTGTTACTCGCATTGGAAGGAATACTTTGATGAGCGTTCTAAAACAAAAGGAATATGGTACAGAACGATTCAGCCACATCCGTAAAGGTCACCATGGATTGATGACAGTACGATTTGCCGTCGGGAAGCAATCACAGGAATGAGATTACACTAAAAAAGTTCGCCTACCTGATGCGTAAAGTACCATCAACACTCTGCCATAGTTGTGAGCTCATCGATGACGTGCACCACATCCTGGCAGAATGTGTTCGAAGCGAAGATATTAGATCTCGGCTTAATGCTACTGGTTCTGACCCCATTTCGAAAGATGCTAAAGAATTGTACAAAATTAATATAAGCTATTGTTAAGTTTATTGTCATTCTTATTGTTATATAGTTGTATGTTACTTAGGCGATATAGTCGCGCAGGCGACTAAGCCTTCATTAAAAATAATAATAATATTAAAATTATAGCTATCTTAACATGGTTTGAACATACTTATTTGATTTACAAAAAAATAGCATCGGGCACATTATTGTTACTAACAAAAATGTCTGGTGATAATAATTTTATGTTATAGTAGCTTTTCAAAGTTAGTAAAAAACAATACATTAAAAAATTATATAAAAATCAATATTTTTGCCTGTAAAGGTGCGATATGCACTAATAAACGCAACGTTTACAGCCAGGTAGCCCGCACACTGTTCGGAAGAACATGAAGATATATAAAAACTGGCTTATTGAAATTCTTTTTCGAAACCATTACTAGCTCTTAGACAAATAGTTATAGGTAAGTGACATTTGACGCGTCGTGTTCATATCTTTTTAATATTTATATTTTTCTTCAATATAATGGAGTGTGAAAAAGTTTTAATACAAGTTGAAAATAGTTATGATATCATTCAGTGTTTAATTTATCATTATTTATTTAATGAATATATTATATCGTTTAATTTACAATTTAACTCTATCAACTTGATATTTTATAATGTAAACTATACTCACTGTATAGTAAACGTCTACAAAAAAGGAAAAGGAACTGCGTTAGAAACTGGGGTCCATAGACCTCTAAAGCTTTTTTTCACATTACCGCCAATATATGTAGGTTGCTACGAACGGGTTGTAGCCTTACTTTAAAAGATTTCTCATAAACCATCTGGGTTTGAGTGAGTCCCTTGATAGTTTGGATTCACAATTAGAAATCGATGGTGTGGCTGTAATAAGGTTTTAGGTATATTAAATTTTTTTGCGTTTAAAAATACAATTGACACCAGTTATAACCGATTTGGTGCAGACGAAGTTGCACGGGTCAGCTAGTTCCTAAATAAAGTTCTATTCAAAATCTTTCAAATTACATAAAACTGATATATATATATAGCCAGTATGAAATAAGAAAACATTTTTAGTTATTCTACCTCTTTTTGCGTTTCTCCAAATATTACCATGAGTGTATTATATTTAACTATATATTATTTTAACGTTATTTTAATAATACGACGTAGTTCTGTTGTCGATTTTCATATCTCATATTTTATGATAATAATCGCCTATTAACATTTTATCGTTTCCACCCTATATATTTCATTTATCATTACTTAGACTAGACCACAGGTTTCCATACTTTTTTTCTCATAGACCACTTTCAAAATTTAGCTGGTTTCGGTGGACCGACCCCCTGCAGCTAATTTTCTACCATATTCCCAAAACTCGATAAAAAATATGAAGAACAGATCTAACTGTGGAAATCTGCAAGTCTCGACACGTTTTACTCAATATGAAATATACAAGTTTTTACAAATAACAGTCGTTAAGCTTCTTCAAATATTATCTGCCAACATTGATAAGTGAAGCCAAGGCAACATTTTAGTTCTTCATTATCGAAAACAGATTTATTTTCCTGGACCCCGATCACAAATTACGAATCCTCATATTTTAGTCACGCCAACGTAGACCTTTATCGAGTCTCCCGTAAAACCCCTGGTGGTCAGGTGGACCTAAAAACCTAGAAACTAAAGGGCTAGACCATGGTTAGCATAATATTAAACAATAACTTTTATAGTTAATTAGTCCACTAAATTTCCATTACACAATAACCTGATTTATCGTAAACTCAATCCTAACTAATATTATAAATTTGAATTTGTTTGTTACGCTCCCACGTCTTAACTGCTCAACCGATTGTCATGAAATTTTGCATACACGTGGTTAGAGAACTGAGAACGACGTAGGAAACCTTTCGTCCGGAAAAAAATACTGTCCCCACGGGCAAAAGTTAGTTTAAAAATATACATACCTTATAATTGGCTGCCTCCTGAAGCTGCTGATGCCCGGTCTCGACATTGTACGACGATTGTTCAACACTTGCCTCAATAGAGTCTACAATTTCGCCTTGAGTGTGTATCAGCGTACCGAGATCTTTGAATATCAGATTCACATCCATTATGTCACTCTGGAAATATATTCAATAATTACATTAAAAACACTGAGTCTATTATCAGTTCAACTCGGTACTTTCGAGTATAATATTATTATCCTTTAAGAATCATGCTAATACAAGTTAATCTATAGGTACAATTAAACTGAAATGTTTGTTGTTATTTGTGTAGATTGAATCAATTTTGACGGGTTTTTTTAACAAAATAGAGAATACTTAACAAATTACTATTATAACGGCTAAGAAGTAATATTGTTTAATATAATTCAATATAGTGGTAAAAATTAATAGAAAATCTTAAATATCTAAAATGATTGTAGTAATTAATTAACAATCACATACTACAATTAAATAATTTAAAAACAGTCTAAATAAAACACACAGCTCTTAAGACGCAATCAATTTTACACAAACAAATTCTTGTGTAAACTGTTGTTTCATAGAAAATCGTACACTCACCTCGAGTTGTCGTATATCTCTTTCACGTTCTTCGAGCTCGATCAAAGACTGCTCGGTCTGCATATTGAGCTGTTCTTGTTTACGAAGACCGGCGTCGTCCATTTCCATTAGCTCTTTGTTGTTATTAGCGTCTGATAAACGTAATACATTGTATAACAGTACAATGTAGAAATAAGACAAAGGTGACCGGCCGAATGCCATAAGCGCTTAGTACCTTAGTAGTCCGGTGAAGCTGTTAAGATCTTGAATGGTAAATAGCGTAGTCAGTTCGAAAAAAAAAAATGTATATGCTAAAATCACTTGAAAACAATAATTGTCCTGTTCGACACGCTTTCAACATCTTCGAAGAAACATGTTGATGATAGACTTTTACAAATTGTCATCAGTTCAAAAGATTCACAGGTGGACTTGGGTGAAAATACTTAACTTTATGTTAATAGTGTGCTTCGAACCACGGTGTTGTCTCCTAATTCTATACTAATATTATAAAGAGGTAAAGTTTGTGACGTTGTGGCGTTGTAAGGAGTAATCTCAGGAACTACTGGTCCGATTTGAATAATTCTTTCAGTGTTATATAGCTCATTAATCGAGAATGGTTATAGGCTATATATCATCACGTTAAGGCCAATAGGAGCGGAGCACAGATGAAAAATGTTTCAAAATCGAGATGTTTTTTTCTTTTTGAGAGCTTCTGCTGCGTGTCAGCGTTAGCCCAGAGTAGTAACTATTACTACGCGGATGAAGTCGCGGGCAGGGGCTAGTTATAGTTAAAATAGCTTAATGCTTATATACAATCATAGGATCAACAATAAATAATAAGTCTCTCGTTTTAAAGAGCATCGTAATAATTTATTGTATAACTTAATTTAAATATTTATTGACATATTAACCTACATTGTTTTTTTTTTATTGTAATTATATTATTATAAAGCAACTTTCACAAAAACGCAATCTCTAATTAAAATTAATTGTACTGTACTACAGTGAACGTGATTTACCTATATAACTAGAATACAATGTATCACTTAATTTCCAGTTACAAAACATGAATCATAATCTCAGATTCAATATTAATCACGTTCTGCTCTGAATATATTATACTAAGCATAATTTTTTTGTACGAGGTAAAATTTTATAAAACCGTAATGTAAAATGAATGAAATAAGTAAATATATCGTTTACTCAGTTTCAGGTCAAACTACAACAGCAGCCCGCGACATCGTCCGCGTTTATAACTTTATAAATGATGACACCATACATCATCTAAAAATTTAACGCTTTACGCAGCACACGCCTAGATAGCTATCATATGGCATGATTTTTACAAATTTCCTTGATTCTATTTAAAGCTATTTAATTATTAGTTTTATATTTTAAGTTTCTTATATTATTTTATTATTGGCAAACAAACTTCTAGTTTATTACTGTAGTAGGTAATAATATTACAAGAGTCTTGTGATAACCTCAATGTTCTAACAAGATGGAGACCTCTTGTTAGAACTTTCCAGGGATTTTTTGTGGCATCTGAGAATTCATGCTCCTTGGTATTATATCCATCCACTTCACTGATGCACAATAACCATACTGTATTATATATAATGCCAACAATGTTACAAAATATAGAGTCAAATAACAGAAGATTATGAATAAAATAAACATACATAAATATAATATTCATGACAGACTAAGATTCCGTCAAAAACTCAATCTATTTGTTATTCTGATGTGTAAGTTACTAGCCTCTGCCTGCTACTTCGTCCGCGTGGAATAGTTACTTTGGGCTAACGCAAACACACAGCGGAAGCTCTCAAGAGG
The DNA here is from genome assembly GCA_036509395.1 of Antheraea yamamai. Classification (NCBI taxonomy): domain Eukaryota; kingdom Metazoa; phylum Arthropoda; class Insecta; order Lepidoptera; family Saturniidae; genus Antheraea; species Antheraea yamamai. The sequence goes on along the minus strand of AP028424.1, from coordinate 7,337,034 downwards.
AAAAAAAACCCCGATTTGAAACATTCTTCATTAGTGCTCCGCTCCTATTGGATTTAGCGTAATGATATATAGCCTATAACCTTCCTCAATAAATGAGCTATATAACACTAAAAGAATTTTTCAAATCGGACCAGTAGTTCCTGAGTTTACCCCCTACAATGTTACAAACTCACAAACTTTACCTCTTTATAATATTAGTATAGATATCAATGTAAAAGTTCATCACAAACTTTCACGCTTATAATATTAATAAGGCTAAGTTATTATTTTATATCGTTTATTTTTTGTTATACGAGTGTCATACTAATGATCAGGAAAAAAATATTTCAGAATGTAATTAATTCTTATGTTGATTTAAACTTTAATTAACCAGTCTCTTGAGTGAAGGGTACCAAAAATGGTGTGTAGGTTTTCCTTGTACCATACAATGAACAAATATTACATATATATGCTTATAAAACTGTTAAAGTAAGTATTCTTGCTGTAAATCTGGTTCTATAAAACATACCTTTGCTAATAAAAAAAGCAATAATACAAACCAGACAAAATCGTCATTTACACAGCAATGAAACTTCAGTTTATCACACTTATCATATTATAATTAATTGATATTACTGATATCCAATTTATTAATAGCTAATAAGAAAGATAAGTCTAGTAATAATTTATAAGGTCATTAACACTTAGAAATTATAATATAAACTTATCGAGTATGAGAAAAGAAACAAAAGTATAGCATGTTGTCAATACTCACTGCTAGCGGCAAAAGGATCTCCAATGTTTATGGTTTGAGCCTTAACTTTCCTTACATCTTCCTTACTCTTCTGAGCTGCCAATCTTTGTGTGGCCTGTGGTTACAAAATAGAAAAAAAAAATAACAATGTACATACATTACAAGTACATGCACAAATTACATTATAAGTAACAGGACAGACTTTAGTGCTGATATATCTTGTTTATAATTTGTTGCAGATACTTCAAACAAAGACAATTTTTGTTTGAATCTGAAAAAATATAGGTAAAATATTGTGGGGAAATCTCATTGAGTCATCAATCTCAAAGGAAATATGAAAATAGCACCAGTGACACAGAAGTTGGGAATTAATAGGTGGCATCTCATGAGGAGGAATAAAACTAATATTATCAGAAGAGTGAAGGTAATGGATAATAATGAAGGTGTACAGATAAATAAGAATATAGCGAGCTTGGTGAACATTATCCTGTCCACATAATTAAAAAAAATCTTAACAAGTTATATACTTAAACCTTCCTCTTGAATCACTTTATCTACTAGTGAAAATCGCATGAGAATCTGGTCAGTAGTTTATGAGTTTATCGCGAACAGACAGACAGACAGAGTTGGCAGAGGGCTTTGTTTTATAATATGTAGTGATAGAAGTAGACCTAAGTAAGTATTAATGGATGTTGACTTCAAAATACGATGTTAGAAGGTTCCTTAATTAGAAGGATACAACAATATGATACATAATATAATACCTCTACATACACGAATTTTTGGCTTCAAAAAAATCGTAATCGACATAGTTTTTTAGGAAATTTTATGCTCTACAAGAATCTGCGATGTAAAAATTTTTAGCTCATACGGATTAAAAGTTATGATACTTTTAATGAAAAAAGATTTTTTTACGTGTTATTTAAATAAGAAACTTTGACTGCTCACCGACACCTTTTAAAATTGAGCTAAAAATTCAGCCTTCCGCAGACATTTTTCTTTCGGTAAATAGGTTCATTTTAACCTATAACTTCGATAGGTTAGTTTTTTTGGCTCACCCTACTAAGTATCCTATAAAGTTATTACTTTAATACCATACCATTGATAAATTCTTTTGATATATGTAAATAAAAACAGGTGTTATGGCGAAACAAATTGTCGAACACCTGTAGTAACAACAAAAATTAATTGACAAATAAGTAGAATTTACTACATATTATGAATGATTTAGTATGAAAAATAGAGGCAATGTTATATCTATGTACATTTAATACTATGGAATGCCACTAATTTCTTTTTCAGGATAGTTAGTGATGTAGAAAATGTTAAGGTGGTTTAAGGTACAGTTTGGAGTCATTAAATATATTATAGGAAATGTTATAATTGTAAGCATTATTGCCACTACCTTATTACCACTTTTGTTGAATGACTCTTATTAATAAATAACATTATTTAAAATACTACATTTGCAATAGTTATAGAGAATCCTGTGATATCGTACAATATAAAGAAAGACTAATTAATATATTTTTTTGTGTTCAGCATCCCTGTCAATTTGTATTTTATGAAATGATATTTTTCATTCCCTCCATATATCAACCACTACTTATCGTTTCATATAGATATATTGTATGTGAATATTAATGATTGTTTTTTACTTTATAACTGTAAAATAATGTTATCAATAACTTCATTAGCATTATTGTTTAGCCAGAACGCTAAACATGTTGTTCATAGTAGATAAAACAATTTTTATACATAAATTTATCAGGAACTAATAGTGTAAATTCCATACTAATTCTATTATATCAAGATAAAACATGTTTGTGAAAGCCACAGTTCTATTAATTTAAAAAATATGCAAATCTATTTAAACAATCAAGATTTATAATTAAACAGAGGATAAAATGAAAATATACAATGTTAAAAATAAGTACCAACAAATTTTACTTGTTTTATATACATTATATCAAAGTAACTCTTTTTTTAAGGAGCAGCTGTTTAAGTCTACCTAATGTTTAATTTTAAAAAGCTCTGATAATAAAATTTCCCATATTTCACCTTAACTTCACATTGGTATTTATACTACATTATTTTTATGGAAATATTGTACACCATTTGAATTAGCAATCATGCAGTCCTCCTGATGTTAAGTGATCACTATGGCTTATGCCTTTGTACAACCAATTACAAAACAACCACATTGCAGAAGCCAATCACAATAGAGTTTTACTTCCGAGGATGAGTTACAATGCCTCGATGTCAAAGCATGTTAGCAACCACACCCTTCGGATCAAAACACAGTAACACGAGTAAAGTATAGCGAAAGGAATAAGTTTGGCAGTGTGAGTGAAATAAAGTATGTGAAATTAAATCGATTTTATATGTGAACCATTTTGATGGTAATTTGCCATATAAAGTATTGGCTCAAAAACTGAATTAAACAATGGAATCTATACTCTGAAATAATGATGGAATTTAAGCATTAATAAATGCATCATCATCAACCTGTAAGAGACCTACTGCAGGCTCATAGGCCTCTTCTTCCCGACAGCACACAATGTATTGGCAATTTCAAATTCCAAGAAATCCATAATTCTATATTTTCCCACATACATTAGTACTACAAGAACAATTAATAGATTCGGGTTTCCTTATAAAGTGTTTCTTCATTATCAGCCGATAGTGTTACCAATTGAAATTAGATGCTACAACGAATTCAGAAAAACTAATTATGCCGGAGTTTGAACCTGCCGACTTCAGATGTATATTTCACCAGTGAAACTGCTCGACTGTCATGACTTACAAATACATATAAGAGTACAAATAATATGCATTCCTCTCCTATAGACACTAATACCCCACTTTTTAACATATATTAAAGGCCCAAGAAATCTAACTATTATGAGTAACTTAAACCACACTGTTTTGTCAAGCAGTAGTAAAATTTATTTACTTTATTGTTAACATAAATATTCCATTATACAGATAACATTATCAATATGTTGTTAAAGAATATAATATTAGTGCCTACAGATTAAGTAGAAGAAAAAATACTCCATAATAATAAAATAGTAGTATAATCTATATGTAACACAATTAATGTATGTTATCAAGCTATAACTTACCTGAAAGTTGTTTAATGTTGCCATGAACTCATCACTGAGGCGCTCTCTGATGAGCTTATTTCCAGGATAATCATTGGGCTGTTTCATTAAATCTTTGATCATTGTTGAAGTGTCCTTGGCAAGGTTTTGTGTGTAATTTTGAATTTGCCGTCTGTCAATAAAGTTTAATATTAAAATTATTTCCTATAAAATAATTTTAAAAATTCCAGCAACTACACTTTACATGATCTGTAGTTATATATATATTTATTATTTTTCTATTTTATTAAAGGGGAAAATTATTTACATGTTCTAGAAACACATGTAAGATTTAAATGCCACAACATACAAGTAGATACCTTACTTATTTAGATAGATAGACTTATTATTTTTTAATTTAAATATTCTTTTTTAATGATTAATATTAATCAATTATTTCATTACAAACAGTTTTTTTTATTATGTTCATAATACTACTTACAACTGAGATCTAAGTTCTTGAGAATCCTGTGGGGTCTGGAGTTGGTTAACCATCTTTGACATTGATGATACTGAAAAATACAATTTACCTTAGTTGTCTTCTAACACAGGATGGTTTTATTCTAATTGAATGTACAAATGACTTCAGCAGTTATATAACTTATAATTAAAATTGAGTCTCATACATTGAATTTTTACTTAAGACCTACTTTACCAACCATAATTATATTTAATGTTCATTATCACTGGTCAAACATAAAGGAATGAAAAATAAATCATCAGAAATAAACTCTCATGTTCAATTTTGTCGACCTTGACATTATTAAAGTAACTTAAGGAAATAGCCCAATTCAGACTATCAGTATTTGGTCATCAGTGTATTTTTATTTGTTTATATCTGTTATTCAAAAACAAAATACTCCTTATTCAATATAGGCCCTGAGAAGGCGCTTATGAACGTCAAAACTACCACAGGTTCAGAAAACAACCTAGTCATTGCGAAGAACCAGCAAAAAACTCGATCTGGTTTATCTTTTCATAATAACTGATATATTTTTTGATTATTACTACATAATAGACACATAAAGCTACATTCGTTTTTAGTGGCTGCACAGAGAGAGGCGTCACTTCCAGACATCGCTAGCTATCGTTCACATCTTGATCCACCCTGTAATAACCTTTATGTATTAAGACCCGCTTGACATAACACTTGAACCTACTATCCACAAATCGGTAATGTGTTTTGGGACTTTGTTATAAAATCTAACACTATTATTACCTATTGTGATATGATACAAACTTGTTTGTCGAAATCTAGATTTTTATTTTTAAGTATAATTCTTTTTTTTTTCAAACTGGCTAGAGAGCGAACTGGCGAGAGATTAAGGCACTCAGCCGATTTTATTTGGGCAACTAGCTCAAGGGTGCACGGCACACATTGGCTTGGGCTGTTGCCTGATACATGCAATTCGCAATCTATCTTTTTTTTTTCTTTTAGCGTGGGGAAATCCCTTATGGATACACCACCCTCTCGGGGGAGAGAGTGGGTTATGTCCGACTCGCACGGACTAAAACCCCACGGTGTACGTCTTCCGCTATAGTTGGGGCGGCACGAGATCTCTATAGACTTCATCTAGCGGTTGGCCCAGCAGTAAAAGCGCCAGCGCCGGGCCCCGTCCTGTTGGGAGACAGCCGTGTACACACCGGCCGTCTCCTCCGTCCACCGGACCTGTGCAATGGGAAGATGGGCCCCCCGACCCATCTTCCCTGGTCCGGTTACAAAGGGAGGAGGCGGTCAAACTGACGCCTCCTCCTGCCCGTCCTCCGTTGGCGGAGACGGCCACTTTGAGGGTCCTGCTCACGGACCCTCTCCGCCGCCTCCTTCTGCGAGACGACCTCCTCGCAGAAGGAGGCAATTCGCAATCTATCTGAACTAACCTAAGCCAACCTACATATTCATACTTATATGAGTTATAAAACATATATGTGTATGAAGCATACCTCGAAAACTCTTATATGTATTTTATGTTGATAGTTTTTTTCAAACTATTTCAGTTTGATAAGGGAAGAAAAAAACCCTTCCACTTTCATGTGCAAGCATGTGTGCGTGCACATGTGTGGAGGTGATAAGTGTAATGTTTTTGCAGTGTTGTAAGATTTTGTGTCAATGTATTGTCCTAGCAGCATACTTAAGTGTGCATACTTAAGGGCTACATGCCAAGGGAACGGACCTAAGCTGGTGTCGCTGTGATCTGTGGTTACGCGAGCGTGGGTGGGAGCATGCTATGTTTGGAGTGACAGGCTGGTATTGATCGTTCACTGCCGTTATTTCATTGGGAGGATTGGTAAAAATATGTCATGGACGTCTTTTATAATGAGCAACATGCGGTATGGGTTCATATTTTGCGGCTGATACTACCATACCACTAATGGACTGTCATTGTTCTTTTTATTTATACAAATATTGTAATTGTAAAGTAGCTCTTGCCTATCTGTTTGCAAATTTTACCTGCCTAAATCTCTGAACCAATATTATTAACACTTTACATACAAATAGCATTTGAACTGGAGAAAAAGATAAGTTAATTCTCATCTTAAATAATCATTCCACATTTTTATATATTTTTTCAATTGCAAAAATACAAGTAATTAGATAATGTATATGAGAAACACCAAAATGAACTTAGATGAAAATGCTAATATAAAAAATGTACAAGTGTAAATTTAATGTTCAAAATGCATTAAATGAGATGTCTACACAAAAAGAAGACAAAAGACAAAATGATGCATCATAAAGAAAAATAATAAAACAATTCATATCAATCATTGTAGATAAAGACTTTGTAAATACGTGTCTTGTTAAATATTTGAATTCACAATAATAAAGTCGAAAATTCCAATGTTGATTTATAAAACACTCATGTCTCAATCATTGGTACTTTGTCGTGTTTGTATTATATTCGTTTTAAAAACTTAACATGACAAACATACCATTGTGTGATATTTTCTCAATATTGCTTGTTATGGTAGACGAGAGTTTCTGAAAGTTATTCTCTCCATTTCCGTAAGACACACCTCCTTGATATGAAGTCTCCATTCTGAACATAAAAAATATGAATTAATATCTCAGACAACACTATTAGATTCCAAAACAAAACTTACATGTAATCTAGTCACATTAATAGAAATAGCAATCATGACGTGCAAGATTTTATTAGAGCTGATAAAAATGAAGACATTTTAAAGTTCAATCACCTTAACCACGCTGCTGAAATACTTTAGAAAGTATGCTAAAAAATCCTGATTATTTACTAATTATAATATTTTAAGCCTTCAAGCCCGAATCACTAAAGAAAAATTATTTTTAACAAACACTGAACGTTGATTTGACGTATACAGACTTCTTTACAGAGCTGACATCTCTACCTGATATTATGACATTAAAATTTGACATTATAATAATGTTACCCACAAGAGCATTTAATAGATTGATATAATAAACACCACATACAATACCTCGACGCGATGATATGAAATGGATAAGGTTAAATAATCCGATATACATATCTGATATATGTATTATACATATAACAGAAAAAATTATAATTGTACGAACCTAATTTTGCAATTGTATTTTCAAAATTATAAACAATACTATATGTTTAAGTGAATGTTTCAAAATTTTTTTTTTTCTCGAACTGTCTACGCTATTGGCTTAGAAAGGTCTTAATAGCTTCACCGGACTACTAAGGCGAGCGCTTAAGGCACTCAGCCGAATTTTGTTTGGTGTTTCAAATTACGACGTGAAACCTTTTTATATACATTAAAAATATTTTCTATACATTGATTTACACGTCTCACCATATTTATTATAATCTTTTATAATCAATTATCATTTAAAATGTATCTTATTTAATGATCGATAATGAGAACGTTTTATAATTAATAATTAACAATTTGCACAATTCGTCAGTTCCCAGCATGGTCAGATTATACAATTATTTAAATTATTGGTACCAGAGATACATCGAGAAAATATTCTATTTTATTATTATTTTTTTTATTCTTTTTTTTAAGGGTTTGGTCACAAAGCGGCCATGCCACCCTTATTGGAAGGCATATATAATAGATACTACACGCATATAATCGCAATTTACCTCCTATTGATAGCAATATTGGCTAACCTGTACAGCATCCTGGCTTCATCCGACAAAGGTGAAGCCAAAATGCCGTTACAGACCCCAACGCAACGTAAATCCTTACCTACTGTTAGGCAGTACTCTCGCCTTTCTACTTCATTACGGACACATTCCACAATTATATGATAAACATCTTCTACTCTGTTACACTCAGTGCACAGAGGTGATTGTATCTTATTCATTAAATTAGCGAATTTATTAAGCGGAATGTGTCCGGAACGAAGTCTCAAAGCGGTAACAATTTCAGTCCTAGACCAGTCACCTTTATCGATCCAAGGGAAACGAGGAGGATTAGGTTAGATGGTTTTGTACCAGATACCTTTGGTAAGAGATCTTTCGTTAAAGTACTCCTTCCACAGATCCATACAGCGTCTTTTTACGATATGGAGCACTTCCGAATAAAGAGGCAAACAACCAAAAGGAATACCGTCAATAATGGCTTCTTTTGCTAAACAATCTACCTCTTCATTTCCCTTGATACCAACGTGAGATGGAACCCATTGTATGATTATATTTTTATTTTTCGTGGCTAGTCTCTGAATAGTTTGCAAAATGTCATATGCAATAGGTATCCCTCGTCTGTTGGTTGTACAAAGAATTAAATGTTGAAGGGCGCTCTTGGAATCACTTAGTACAACATAGTTACCAGATTCGAAAGAATCTATGTATGATAAAGCTTCTGCAATAGCAATAAGTTCTGCAGACATAATTGAGATGTTTGAGTTTATTTTAAGCTTTACAAAATTATTTGACTGCACATCTAAAAGAGCTGCGTCAACGCCATTTTCATCCTTTGAACCATCAGTAAATATTTTATAAAAACCACTATATTCCTGAGTTATATATCTTATACAAATCTGCTTCAAGATATTACAATCGTGTAACCGTTTTGATTTCTTAATCATTTCTATTTGTGGTTTCACTACGTTCGATAAATCCACACTGCTGACCCAAGTGTTTAAAGAAAATATTTCTAGATATTTACTCGAACGTATAGGTATCGCCTGCAAAAATTCGTGTAATAAAATTAAAATCGGTTTATTTTTACGCCTCCAGTAAGAACTATTATACACCCTATGAAAATCACCTAGGATTTTTATAATTTCATTGTCTTGGTAAGATTTCATTTTAAGCCAATACTTGCCTGCCAAATAATATCTACGAATATGTAGAGGTTGTATATGAAGTTCTGATTCCATCACATGTATTGGTGTACTTTTTATAAACCCCCCTATTATTCGCATAGCTTGATTCTGTATAAGGTCTAGTTTTTTCAAGTATGTCTTATAGCTATCACTATACAGGAAACACGGATAATCCATTCTACTACGAATGATAGATATATACAGACGTCTCAAATGTTTTGGGTGAACACCCCATCCTGATCCAGCTAAAATTTTAAAAATGTTTAAAAACTTTGAAGTCATATTCACAACTGACTTGATATCTATAGCCCATTGATGAGAGATGAGAGAATGATCCAACCATATACCTAAATATTTTACTCTATCCACCACCTGTAATAAAGTACCATTCATTTTAACGTCAATAGATTCCCTGTGAAATCCTCTTTTAAATACGCAAACTTTACTTTTTATAGATGAGACATCTAAACCTATATTAAAGAATAATTGAGATAATTGATTCAAGGCTAATTGAATTTTTTGCACAGCATCAATTACATTGGAACATGTAGTGTATAATACAAAGTCATCTGCATATTGCGAGATGAAAACTTTGCTTATTGTCCAACAGATATTTGCAGTTACGATATTAAAAAGTAATGGTGATAATGGATCTCCCTGTGCTAAGCCACGGCCAGTGCTTCTTCTGATAAATGAATTTTGTAATTGAATTTTAAGTTTTCTTTCTTTCAAAAAGTTCCAAACGTACATACATATTTTAGATCCTATTTCAAAATTATCCATAGTTATAACTAAGCTTCTTAAATCCACGTTGTTGTAGGCATTCTCTATATCTATAAAACATCCAACAGTACATTGTTTATTACAAAAACCAGTCTGTATTCGAGCTACAAAGCTTGTAAAGTTATCCAATGTAGAACGACATTTCCTAAAGCCAGACGTACTACTGTGTATCAAATTATTTTTTTCTATGTACCATTCTAATCTATTGACTAAAATGCCATGAAAAATTTTACATAAACAAGACATCAGTGAGATAGGTCTCAGAGATGGAGAAGAATTTAGATCACGTTCTGGTTTTGGAATCGGCAATATAGTTATCTCCCGCCATTGCTTGGGTACAAAACTTGAAAATAAGATGGCGTTATATAATTCTAGCAATAGACTTTTCCCACTGTCTGGCAGATGTTTAATCATGGAGTATGAAATATTATCACTCCCTGGAGATGTGTCTTTTAACTTTATACATCTTTCTAGTTCTTGAATTGTAATCAGAGTTTCTAATTTGGGATTATGAGATAAGAACAGTGGATTGTCAGGAAGCACATAATCTGGTGTCAAACTTTGCAGTAACTTACAAGCTTTATCCTTTTCAATGTACTGTTTGGATATTTTATAACCTTTCATCCAATTCATTTTAGTCCACATCGTAGGAACAGAAGTAGTGTGATCCAGAGATGAACAGAATTCATGCCAACTCTTACTTTTCGCTTCGCGTATTAATTGTTGTGCTACGCGTATTTTGTCTTTTAAAACAATTAGATTATGTGGTGTTGGATTACGTCTAAATATTGACAATGCTAAACGTCGTTGAGCTACAGCTTGGGAGTGAGTTGGTGACCAATAGTGTTTGGGTAAAAATTTACTGTGTGGGTTTTGATTAATTTTTATAAGTGGAATGTGTATTTCTGCGGCTATATTTATATAATCTACAAAAATATCATATGCATACTGTAAAGCTTTTGGTAGAGTTACATTGGAGTAAAGATTTTTTAACAACTTTGTGTAATGATCCCAATCAGCTTTTTTGTAATTTCTTTTCAAAACTGGTTGTAAATTGCCAATAAATTTAGATGAAATTATTATCATACGGTGATCACTACCTAATGTTTCATTTAAAATACGCCACTGAAATTGTAACGCTATATCGGATGAAGCTATAGAAATACCAGGAGAAGACTGCTGCAATTCACCAACAACAAGTTTGATACGTGTATGTTGACCATTATTCAATGTAGTAAATTGGCTACCTACCACGGAATCAAAAATTTGAGTACCCCTTGTATCTGTTTTAGTAGACCAGTTGGTATGATGGCCATTGAAATCACCTACCAATAAAGTTTTATTGTTAAATAACATAAATATTTCATCCCATTCACGTTGAGAAGTACGTACAGATGGCGGACAATATATAGAAACTATATTTTCAATTCTTTCGCAATTATCAACTTTAACACTAATCATCTCTATAGCCGGATTAGAATAAGATGTACTTTGTACATGTGATTTAATTGACTTATGAGTGAGAATAGCAACGCCACCATATGAATCATACTTATCTTTCCGATAAATATTATAATCGCGTATTTTTAACTGGCTATCTGGCACTAACCAGGTTTCACTGAGTGCACCAATGTGGATTTTTTCTAGTGCTAATATATTTTCTAATGCTATTATTTTAGGTCTAAGACTTTGAGTATTCCATTGTAGTATATTAAGCTGATCTATTGGTTTGTTGCTATCCATTAAAATAATTCAATATACTATTTAAAATAGGCCAGTCTGCAATATTGTCTACTACAACTAAAATCAACCATTCTACACAAAGTTTTATAATATTTGATACGTTAGATTGTATGCTACCTTTACTTAAAAATATAACTTCCTTAAGTCTTACTAATAATTCTTCAAATTTCACTTCTTTCTTCGGTGTTGAATCTGTATTGGGAAGAGCTTCAACATGACATTCCTCTGAGCGATACTCAGATGGTTTACTATGGGGCTTAGTCTTTTTAGAAGTTTGTATCGTCTGCTTAGACTGAGTGTGTTTGTGAACGTCCGCTTTTACTTTAACAACCTCAGCAAATGTAGGCGAATTCTGGCTTATAGTTTCTAAGATATGAGTACCCTCTGGGTTAGCCTTACAAAAATTATTCGTTAACTTAAGCTCTTCTTGAGAAGGTAACTTTGTAGGTACATATATTGTCAAGGCTTTTCGGTATGTACAGTTAAAGTCTGCCATTAATTCACGAATCTTTTTTTCTTTGAGATACGCTGGACATGATCTGTTGAGGGCCAGAACAATTTACACACTTATAAACCAAGGTTTCACAATTAGGATGATTTTGGGTACATTTTGGACATATTATTTTCCCAGAGGGGCATCTTTTTGCTGTATGTCCTAGCTTCCAGCATCGAGAGCATTGAGATACTGGAAATACATAAGCTTCTATTACTATTCTAAGACCGTCAACTTGAATATATGAGGGTAGATAAGAACCTTTAAAACAGAGTCGAACAGATTCACTAGGAGACCAGCCTTCTTTATTTTCATCACGACGCATAAGCCGATTAAGTGAGATTAATTCCGCAGAATTTGGACATTGAATACTTTTTAACATTACTTCTTCTGTTATATCTAGATCTATATTTCTAATTAAGCCATACGATAAGCTATTTTCCATAGCTCTGTGAATTCTCCATCCTTTGTTAGTAAATTCCTCACATGTCTCCAATTTTGAAGCACTGCTTTCATTTGTAACATCTATTCGGACCTTATAAGGATTGAGGTATTTAACTTTATTTATATCGGTCATTTTTTGCTCCATAAACAATTTGGCTAAAGCAAATTGTTTAGGCATTTTATCTTTCCCAGATATATACATTTCAATGAAATTCTTACCTTCATCTAACTTCTTTTCCTTTTTTTCTGTAACTACCGTCCACTCTTTCTCATTTTCATTTCTTGGTCTTTTATTCGGTCTTGCATAAATTGTATTTTCTTCTATTTTATTTTTGGCATCCAATCTTCTAGTAGATTATTACTGCGAGTATAATAACTGTAGATAATGATATTACAAGTTTCTTGTGATCATTTCAGTGAACTAACAAATTAGTGACCGTCTTGTTGGAACCTTCCAGGGAGTTTTTGAGATGATTTAAAATCCATGCTCCGAGGTACTATTACCCAGCCACTTCACTTATGCACAATAATCGAACTGTGTTACCTAAAACATCACCAATATTACAAAATATAGAGTAAAATATGAATAAAATATAAAATCTGCTCCAAGATTCCGCTAAAAACTTATTGGGAAAATATTATATCGGACTACGATAGAAAGGGCGTAACGAACGCATTATCATTAAAATGCACGAATAAAATAACAATATTAAATAAAAAGAATATTCACAAATGTAACATTCAAACATACAAGGTTTGAAAATCCGAAAATAAGACCATTTTAAGATTATATTTTAATTCGGAACCCAAAAGGTCAAGTTGACTTTCAGACCTATTTTAAACATTATAATTGGTCACACTGAACATGCCTCCACAGATGAATAAGAAACGTAGGAAGTCTCTGTTTTTGGGGTCTCATTGCTCTGTACAGCACAGAGTAATTTATGTGTCCTCCGTTGGAGTAATATTATTCTGTGGTCCTGCGCGATTCGTGCATATTTTTATCCTTGTTCTATTCCTTGAATCAGTAGAAACATAAAATAGTTATATATTTAGTAAACTATATGTATCTTGGACCTCTGCAAAGGATGATATATGGTGCATTCTATATATCAAACATCAATACTGCACAGTTTGCTTAATTTGTTGCGCATCGGTCAAGAAATTTGCATGCACTTCAGTGCAAAATGGTCACTACTGCACCGTGTTTGTGAACTGTTTACATTGAATATAGGTGTTGCATAGCGCAGAAAATAGGATAGCAATAATGCTCAGATGTGTCGTTATATTCTCTCCTGTACAATTTCCGTAAGGCTAGAGTGACGAGTTATATATACAGAAGAGTTAATAATATTAAAAGCTAAGCGCATTTGCTGACATCGGACGCGCAGGTATCGCATTTTGGAATCGCAGTTGATCAATACCTCATTCTCCGTTCGACAGTCTTCATTTCACCATGTATCCGTTTTACTATCCGACAGGTGAAGTGCCTCCAGGTGCGTTTGAAGATATGGACCCATCGATGTATCTGCCGTATTCGCCGCCGAATGGCCTTCCTCAAGAGTCCAAGCTTGTAACATACATGGTAAGATTTCTTGAGACACTAAGTTACAAATTTCAGTTAGATCCTTTGTCTTACTGTTAATATTACTTCCAGAATCATTCATCAACTACGCCTACAAGGAACCTGGCCCATGCTATGGGGAACTTGAGCTTAGAGAATTCACCTCCAGCAGTAAAAAAGGTATTACTTTAACACAATTTCAAGTCCGACAAATACTCTATTCACATTCATCTAATAATAATATCTTAAATAAAAGTAGAGGGAACTAACTTAATTAGAGTTTTATGTTTGTTTTGAAAAGGTTTAAAATCAGTAGGTACATTATATAAAATTGTAATAAAAGTATTAAATAAGGTAATGTTTTACCCTAAAAAAATACTAGGAATTTCAATATTACCTCTTTATTAAAGAAAACTTTTTATTATACTTTATTTCCATGGATTACTTATTGATTCATTATCATAAATCATTATTCCTAAATAGAATTGAGAGATTTAAAGTAATTTAGTTAATTGAACATCAAAACAGTAATAAAAGATGAATTCCTATTTTTATTGTATTTGAAAGAATCATACATCTTATGTTATTAGTAGTCGGGGGAATAATGAACAGATGTAATGAATGCCCTATGTACATTCCTTCAAAATATGAGTACACTAGATATAATTATCCTTTTATATAGAACTAAATAGGAATCATAATATTGATAATCTCCATTTTCACATCTCTATATTTAGAGATTATGGATTTCATACATGAAGTATGTAGCTAAGAATATAATCCATACAAATTATTTAGTTACCTTTCTATGGATAAGTAAGTTATTCAGATTGGTTCTGTTAAAAAAAAACCACTGAAATATCTAATGAAAATTGGCAGAGTACACTCGAAGTTGGTAATTTTTCTATATGATTCTCGAAGAACAGCATAAGACTATATAGGTGAAGTGGAAGTATGCATTCATATACATTTCTTTTTTTGATACCATTATTCCTATCCTTCTTACTTTGTGTAGTAGTAACAAAGGAACAAAGGTATCTGAAAAAAAAGTCCAGGGTATCAATACGAATACGCATGCGCGCGTTATCGAACCTCTGGAGCTTTGTTGCGCCAGACGCGGCCCCCGGGAATCGCGCCTGCGCTTTTAGGCTCGTGATACCGTTCATCGTTCAATATCGGCCCGATCAAATCTCGATGTTTCTATAGTGCTAGTCTCACAATAAGATTGGCCCGATTCAGGTTTGACATAAAATAATTAGTATTTTCAATTTTTTAATAGTCAACTTTCAACCGTTTGCTGAATAAACCACACCCTTTTTTCTCGAAAAAAAAAACGTGTTTTGAAAAAGTTACCAAAATATTTTAGTTACGAGTGTGTGTAACTTTTGCTTTGATAGTCCGTTGAAACGCCATTTGATCATAATTCCACGATTTATTAGTCAGAGTTCAAAAAAAGTGTGTGTGATACTAATGTACACGCGTTAGAAGTTTATACTTCTTTGGCGTAACAAGATAAAAATCTTTCAAAAATTTTATCTTTCGCCTTATTCTACGTTTATAGAAAAAACGATACTAACAATAGAAAAAAGGCATTTAATACATTGAAAGTTTTAATACAAAGAAATACAAACAACAAATACAAAGAAACAAAATTTTGACTATAGCTAACTTCAGGGTGTCGGTTTTTCGTGATGGTGTACGCGCGCATCGTAAAAATTTACTCTCATCATTTTTCCCTAACGCGCCAAAAGAAGTATAACTTCAAAAAGACGTAACATCTCGCTGCACGAAATGAGACAAAAGCATATTTACACTCGGTTGCCATGCAGGTCCGATATTGTTTCAGTTACGTATTCTTTTCGGAGAATCGGTATCGGCGCGATATCGGGTTCGGATATAGAGTTCTCTGATTCTTTCTCGTGTAAGAATATATGGCTTGACCGGGTATGAAGCGAGATCGAACTAGGGATGGTCAATAATCATTGATGTTTAGCTGAAAGACATATCGATGTTATCGGAATAAAGTATCGAAATGTGAATAGATTCTTTAGGGTCACTTAGCGCTGGATGTAATAGCTAGGTAACTATGAAGTTTAGCTATTTCACACTAAATGATATTGATCAACATAATCGAAATAAGCCGTACAAATAGTTATTTCTTTGCATTTCCTAAGGGAAAAAGGGAAGGGAACAGCTTCAGAGTTACAAAGTTGGTAAACTCCTGTATCAGCAACGGAACAGACAAAATGAAAAACACCTGATCAAGTTAATTTTTTTACAGTGTGTGCCCAAAAAATACTGGGAATGTTAAATTTTTTCTTGTATTTTATCTTCAACAATAACAAACATTTCATAAATGGAATAAACAGTTTTATTTGCTACCGAAACATCGATGGTTTTAAACATTAATGTTCTGCTATCGATGTCTATCGAGCATCGATATTTTGAAATCGATGTTAACATCGATGTTTTTGTAATATTGATCATCTCTAGATCGAACTGTACACGGACGGCATCGTTTTGTAAATCGAGCCATGCCTGTCTGTCACAATGAATACAAAGTCCTTTGTTTTATAATATACTAGCTGACTCGGCCACGCCCTGCTGAGGCTCAGTTATTTACAGATAAACATGTTGAATTGAAATTATAATAAAGTGTTTGGTATTATGAGGTAGTGAGTCTGCCTAAAAATTTGAAACAGAAAAAGCGAGGTTACGGAGTAAATAGATCAACAGAACACGTGCACCATAAAATAAACTGGGGTTGAAAACGAAATTCAAAATTAAAGCGTGGCGGCATGTATGACTTATCTATAACAGTCAGTCCTACAGTATTCTGTGAACAGACTAATTTAAAGTGCCATCTGTTTAAGGCTGATGGAACTTACAGTGAATAACAATAATCAACACTGACAATCATTTACTTTGTAGTTAAAAACTATTGACGCCATGAATTGATTTTTTTTTCGAATTGCCTACTCTACTGGCCTAGGAAGGCGTTAACGGCTTCACCGGACTACAAATTAAAATATAAATTATCTTATCTCTCAAGTAGGACCAAATTATACATAAATGTCAATTTTCATGAAGATCGGTTAAGTAGTTTCGGAGTTCATCGTGGACAAACATCACGACACTGGATTTTTATATACTTTAATCATTACATAGTATAAAACAAAGTCCCCTACCGCGTCTGTCTGTCTGTCTGTCTGTCTGTTCGCTATAAACTCAAAAACTACTGAACGGATTTTCAAGCGGTTTTCACCAGTGGATACAGTGATTCATGGGGAACGTTTTGGTATAGAATTTGTTAAGGATTTATTTATAATCAGCGCGGGACAACGTCTGCCGGGCCCGCTAGTATATTATAACCATGATGTTTTTAAATCGTTCCAAAAAGGGTGAAAAATTCTACTAAGAATTTCTACAGATGTCAGTTACGTCGTAGAATGGGGCATATTTTTTCACCGCATAATGAAATTTGTTACGCTACTTTGTATTTATTGAATAAAAATGTTTTTCGATGATGATCTCTTTATCGTTTGTTAATAGAAAGTATGCTATTCACTTTAACTATTCAGTGTTGAAAGTATATTTTCATAGAAATAACTTATACAAAGAGTCCGAAACAGATTACATGTACATGAAAATTATGCTACAGATTCTAAATAGGTTTGTGTATGAACTTTTGAATTTTATAATAAAAGTGAATCTATAACTAAAATCCAGCCTCCACGATTATTAGTCACATTCTTAAAACATCTGTAACCGGATACCTGTGTAAATAAAAATAGATGTTTTATCGAAATAATACCGATTGATCGATAGCCGTCAACCATGGCACTCTGTAGTATTTTTTCCATGCAGCTTGCCTTCTACTACTCTTCTTTGTAGAAATCGCCGTTACGAGTACATGGCACCGCAGCAAATCAACTTTTGTGCCATTGAAATTGAAGATTGAAATGAAAATTGGTGCGGCCTTAGGTATTTCAATTTCAAACTTCAAATATAAGCTTAAAGAAAAAAAGCCCTAGGAGCAGACTTCATATTTGCGGAAATGTGGCTATAGCGGCGGCAGTTTTGAATCCTCTTATTAAAAAGATCTGTGAAAAAAAGGAGTGGCCAGGTAAACGGAGGATAGGTTCCCTGGTAATCGTACCGAAAATAGGTGACCGAAGCCAGTGCAACAATGGGAGATGAATCAACGTACTGTCGATCATTTCGAAAGTTTTGTGCAGTATCGCCTTTCAAAAACTGAAACCAATACGCCATCGCGAGCAGGCAGGTTTCAGCCCTGGAAGGTCATACGTTGACCAAATCAATATGCTGCGGATCAACATGAAACAGGCATCAGAATTTGAAAGGGTAGTTTATTCTCTTCTGTCGACTTTGATAAAACCTTCGCCACGGTAGATTGGTCTGCGATATGACCGCGATTAATATACAAAAAAGATAATACTAGATTATGCTTATGACGTATACTTGCTTAATCACAGGCGTGTTGACATGCAGACCAAACTTGACAATTTGCAACACGAACCAGCACCTGTGGATGTCAAGATCAACGTAGGAAAAACGGTAGGAAAAAAGGATATGCGATTAAATGTGAATAATAAAACATCGCTTTTAATAGGGCGAGAGCTGAACCAGTCTCCAGTTTCACGTATCTTGCTAGTGTTGTGTCACCAACTGGAGGAAGAGCGCTTGATGTTACATCCGAGATCGGCAAAGGGCGCCTTCACATGCCTCCGGCCCGTATGGCAAGCCAAATATCTTTCTAGAAGAGTGAAAGTGAAAATATTGAGTCTAAAGTCTTCTTGCTGTACGGGTGTGAAACAGAAGAATACCAAAGACTTCACAGACCAGCTCCAAATCTTCGTTTACCGCAGCCTACGTCAAATTTTGAGAATCTTCAGGTCAGAGACAATCATCAATACAGAATTGTGGAAAATGTGCCACGAAAACCCCATAGACCGTCAAGTGCGAAGTTCAATATGAACTTGGCTCGGCCACACATTGCGAGGGGACAACAGCCATATTCCTCAACAGACAGTGGACTTTAATCCTCTGTGTAGGCTGAGATTTGGTCTGCCTACAACACCTGGCGAAGGTCTGTGTTCGCAGGTTCTTCATAGGTTGGGTTAGGAGGTTGGAGTGAGGTGCAGCGTGAAGCCATCGACGACAATACGAGATGGAAAAGCATCGTGTCTGCCCTTCAAATTCTACCTTCCAATACGGATAATATTTACTCCTACTAAATCATATATTCCATCGAACAGTAATTACTACAAATAAAAAAAATGTGCGTAGCTGAGAACATAGCTAATTTTATATGGCAGAAGATGAATAAAAGGCGTGATATTGCTTCAAATGTTGAAATTTAAATTTTCAATAGTTTAAGATTCGAGTTATGAAACATTTATTAACATTAGAAAGATTCTGCACTTGATCAGACGGTTCATTGGAGTCAGCTGAGTTAGGACATTCGGATCACTAGGGTCTCCGGGGTAGGACCGATCTTGTCAAACTGTGACAACGAATATGAAAGAAGTTCCCCACAAAGAAACACTTTTCTTTCAAAGCTGGATTAAAAATGGATAAATTGTGAAACGCTTTTTTTTCTCGACATTGGTAATTAATTATGCATACGAATTCAACGTCACATATTATGAATTTTTATTAGGGGAATTCGATATGTATCGATGATCAAATAAACGTTAGCTTCGAAACATCGAAAAAAAAGATTAACTTATATATAACGAACTGATGCTATATACTGGATTATTCAATATCTATATAAAACATCGATGTATTTTATTCGGTACTTACGGGCCGCCGGACGTTGATGCGCCTTGATAATAAAAAATTACATATGATATATCTAAACCTTCCTCATAAGTCAAGTTATCTACTGGTGAAAAGTGCATGAAAATCCGTTCAGTAGTTTTTAAATTTATCGCGAAGAGACAGCCAGACAGACGTGGCAGAGGACTTTGTTATAATATGTAGTGATATTGACGTTTTTATTTTATATATCGTTTAACAATGGCGTAACGTTACGATATATCGTATGAATAAATACATCGATGTTTTTTTTTCATGAAGATCTCCAATTTTTATACATCACGTATAAACGAGGTATTCTAGGGAATGCGGCGTGAGTGTGGCTGTGTGTGATGATCATATATTGTTAGTTAAAAATATTTTAAAAAGTTCAAATTAAATAAAAAAATGTGTTATGTGTTTTTAGACAAAATCATACGTTTATTTTCATTTCCTTAGACTATTTATCATTTTAATTGGATTCTTACTTTACTTTTTGACCATTGCCTGATTACTGTTTTGACAAAATCGTGATACTGAGACTATGTCACAACGGCAGGACGAAGGCAAGTTATTTTCAGCTCTATTTGAATTACCTTTGGCAGACCTATTGAGGCTACCCCCTCAATACATCAGATTTACTATCCTCAGGTATTGGTGAATGAATTTGTACCGGTCAGCTATTACGCACCTCCGCCTATGATGCCAGAACCTCCCGAAAATGTACAGATACCAATCACCGTCGTGACTACAACACCACAGGTGCACCAGGTGGGTTGCTGGTGTATTTTTCTAGAAGATTTATTACTAACTTTCTATTTCTATTAGTTATTAATATGGATTAATTAAAGAAGATTCTGGAAATTTGCTGTTGCATTTAGTGGTAAGATTACAATCCAGTTACATAAAGATTTATGATTTCTTTATCATAAGCTGTTAGGAAGTTTCTTCTTGAGTTTACAGAAATTTTATAGTTGTACTAACGGGCCCGGCAGACGTTGTCCCACCCGGATTATAAAAAAAATCCTTGACAAATTACATATCAAAACGTTCCTCATGAATCACTTTATCCACTGATGAAAACCGAATAAAAATCCGTTAAGTAGTTGAGTTTATCGCGAACAGACAGATAGACGCGGTTTAGGACTTTGTTTTATACTATGTAATGATAATATAATGATTGTACGTAGAAATTTTTAAAAGCATTTTTATTATTACATGCATTGTCATGTGCAAATGTTCTTGAATTATAACTTTAGGTTTTTCTGCAGGAAAATGTTGGAGGTACAACATATTTCTACTCGAATAATACTGAGCCACCCCCTATTAGCGCTACTACTGCTCTGGGTAAGCCACAGATTGTGAATGATAATATTATACTTATTAAATAATCAATATTTTATTATTAGCTAGCAGATACCCGCGACTTCGTCTGTGTTGTCCTACTTACGCGTATCACGCTACTTGCCCCATTTTTCTACGGCAAGAAAATAACATCGCTGAATGCGTAGTGCTTAAAAAATCATAGATCCTTTAAACTTTAATAAATATATGTTTAATTAAGATACTGTGATATTTTTTAAGATAAAAACTAAGGGTCTAAAAAATAAAACTAAAAAAAGTTGATCAATTTCTATCCAGTAGTTTTTGAGTGATGCACGCACAACAGCAGACAAATATTATTTTAATTATATATATTAGGGTGGAGTGAAAAAAACAAATTTTTTTTTCTTAGCCTGGGGAAAAAAATTATAGATTAAAAAAAAAAAAAAATTAAAAAAAAAAAAAAAAAAATAAAAACAAACCAACCCAATAAAAAAAAAAATAAAAAAAAAAAAAATATAAAAAAAAAAAAAAATTTTTTAAAAAAAAAAAAAAAAAAAAAAAAATTAACAAAAAAAAAAAAAATAAAAAAAAAATTTTATTTTTTATAAAAAAAAAAAAAAAAAAAAAAAATTTTTTAAAATAAAAAAAAGAAAATAAAAAAAAATTTTTTAAAAATAATATAATAAAAGGGGTAAAATTTAAAATTTTTTTTTTTTAATATTACATATATATACAATAATATACGCTAGTTTTTGGATGATACTGCAATATATTTACTTACCTACTCTTCCCTCGTACTCACTCGCACCGTCTTTCAAATTACCATAACTTTTGATAAAGTAGACCGATTTTAATAATTTAAAAACTAACTGTTACTCGAGGATATCCTTTATTATTTTCTTAGTGATGTTTTATCTTGAACGTACCACTTTAGTAGTGATGCGTGCACAACCAAACACACAGACAGATATTTTTAAAATGTTTGAAATGTATTTTATTACTTACTAGCTGTTCCCACGGCTTTGTCCGCGTGCAATAGTTACTTTGGGCTAATGCTCACACGCAGCGGAAGCTCTCAATGGGAAATAAAAACGCCGATTTTGAAACATTCTTCATTGGTTCTCCGTTTTTATTGGTCTTAGCGTGATGATATATAGCCTATAGTCTTCCTCGATAAATAAACTATTTAACGGTCAAAGAACTTTTAAATCGGACCAGTATTTCCTGAGAGTAGCGCGTTCAACCAAATAAACAAACTCTTCAGCTTTATATATTAGTATAGATTTTTCTCTTTTCTCGTACTTAACTCGAGCCGTCATTCAAATTACAATAACTTTTGATAGGGTGGACCGATTTCAATTAAACAAAGACTACATTACTCTCGAGGATATGCTTTATGATTAGCAGTGACGCGTGTACATACAAACAGACAGATATTTCTAAAAATGATTGTATTACTTATTCCTAGACATCTGCAAAAATTTTTTTCACGAAAATCGAAAAAGTACAGACACGTTAGATTTACATTCTTATTATACGTATAGATACCATGAATATGAGATGTGATTATTTAGTATTCATTTTATTATATGTTTTCTTTAGTGGGTGTAGATCCATGCCTCGTTTCCGGTATGTGCCCCGGGGCAATCGCTCCTGTGGCCTACATGCAACAAATGTATCCGGGTATACCTCCCGCTATTGGACCAATGGGCCCGGCATCAGGTACGTCACGAATGTGTCACATATTTTTATTCAAACTGCCTCATATTGTTGATCTGATAGTTTTCCTGATGTATCAATATAATCAAGATTTTGTTTTTTAATTCAATTTTATTTGTATAATGTACCTACTACTGTTGCTATCGCATGCGGTCTACATATGCAAGTCGCATTTTATTGTTTAACCTTTTTGTTTGCCTGCCCTATCCCGTGAACAATATCCTATTACAGGACATAATCAACTTTCCTAACACATTTCATTAGAGTTCCAAGCGTGATTGAATAACAAACAAAAGTAGTTATACATTTTTTACATATTATTTTTGAAGTTTTACTTCTTTTAGCGCGTTAGGGAAAAATGATGAGAGTAAATTTTTACGATGCGCGCGCACACCGTCACGAGAAACCAACACCCTGAAGTTAGCTATAGTTAACATTTTGTTTCTTTGTATTTGTTGTTTGTATTTCTTTGTACTAAAACTTTCAATGTATTAAATACCTTTTTTCTATTGTTAGTGTGGTTTTTTCTATAAACGTAGAATAAGGCGAAAGAAAAAATTTTTGAAAAGATTTTTATCTTGCTACGCCAAAGAAGTATAACTTCTAACGCGTGTACATAAGTACACACACGCTTGTTTTTTTCACGCAGTTTGTTAAACAGGTTAAATATTTGTTTTATTTTTCTTTTATATTATTGTGCTGAGCGCTCTTCTTCTCAATAAGCGAAATATAGACATATAATTAAAAGCAGCCGTTTCCTTTCTACTTTCGATTTTTCGCTTATAATTTTCGATTCGAGACCGAATAAAAAAGAAAACCGTTTAAAAATAGCACCCTAATATATATTGTCCATTTCATGTCATGTCCATGACATTGTAGTAGTCCGGTGAAGCTGTTAAGACCTTACTAGGCCAATAGCGAATAACGTAGACAGTTCGAAAAAAAAAAGAAACCATGACATTGTTTGTGGTCCTTATTATGGGTATATTTCGAATTTTTTGTTCAGGATAGTCCTGACTAGGTTCCAAAATAATATGTATAAAAAATCATACCAAATTGCAGCTCTCAATTTCAAAATTAACCCTTGTGTTCCACAACAGACAATGTTTTAAATGAAAATAACACGAGAAAATTTCTGTTATTAAAATGAAATTTGTTATTGAAATGTGTTACATTATTCAGTGTTGTTTTTATACCTAGTAGTGAATAAATTTGTGTAATTAATTTATAAAAAAAACCTTTATTATTCTAGTGAGAATACAGATTACAAAACGTTTATTAATTAGAAGTATTTAACCCACTGTTTCACCATCGTTAAAATTCTGCTCGGTTCCTTAGGTCCTTAGCGTGAAAATATTTAGTCTAAAATCGTAAACACAAATATTTCAAAACTAACTGGTACTTCTTGGGATTAGCACGTTCCGACTATGACGTTCTATGACTAACTAGTTATCGCTACTTTGTAATTTTACCACTATTGCTTAGCGTCTATGAAAAAGCGTTACCATATATAGC
The DNA here is from genome assembly GCA_036509395.1 of Antheraea yamamai. NCBI lineage: Eukaryota > Metazoa > Arthropoda > Insecta > Lepidoptera > Saturniidae > Antheraea > Antheraea yamamai. The sequence continues at coordinate 7,312,461 of AP028424.1, read as the reverse complement.
CTATATTCTTCTTTAGGTTCAGTCTTATTTTTATTAGTCATGGAGGAAAAAAAAAGGTTCAGTCTTATTGAATTTAAACACAACATTCAAATTGGCTTAGTTACTTTCGAGTGATATCCGTTGTAACACGAAAGATGTAAGATTTTCCCGTCTTTCTCCGAATTTCTCATAGGTTAATTTTTAACGATTTTGCTAAAACATTATAGTTTTTGGGTAACCCATGTCTTACTGTCATTTACGTAACTTATATGCTTTGTAATGTCATGCTTTTAGGTGTATTTGGTTTAAGCTGTGTGTTGTCCGTAACTCAGTCTTATGAGTTGTATTACTAAGACTTGTCATACTATATTTGTATATACTATCTTGTATATGTTGTCTTGTTATATCGGATTTTACATCGGCAATTTTTTCGTAGTTAAATACAGTGTAAACTCTTTAACGCCGGTCGTTATAATGAAAAACTTTTTATACCTCTGAAATTAATTCAATTTGGTTGGTTTACCACAATAGCATTTATTTGTTCTCTCCCCGTCATATAACGAAAACTCTTTAGAACGGAAAAAATGCTGTGTTCCTTGAAAATCGTTATAAAGAGTTGACACTGTATTGCATATCACAATCTCACCTGATGTTAAATGTAACGTAAGCGTAACATGAAGAGACATTTACGCAGGCCAGCGTCACAGCGGGGACTGGCGATGGATAGTTTGGCTGTCGGTGGTCGCCGTATTTTTTTGCATTGTACTACGCTTACCATTAGGTATAGTGCAGTCACTGTACCGTGTTACAATAAAAAAAATCATGATGTGTTTTAATATATTCATAACGATACAATATAGGATTATCAGCAAGATAAACTAAAAAGGCAACCTAATTAAAATTTGTTGAAGATAACGTACATTTCATAATGTATTTGTTGTTAAGATGAACGTTTATGATCTAACATGCTATTAAAAATATCTCTTCTATCTTCAAAATGACTATTAATTATATTGATGAATCGTAAACATGTAAGTGGCTTTAAATATGTAATAAATAAAAGAGCCTTCATTGAAGTCGAAGCAATATTCTACTACGTTGCTATGGTTACTGATCTATGTGGTGCGAGCACTGTAAATAAAACAAATTACTTAAAAGACAATAAAATTCAAACTACATATATTTACTTACTTACTCAATATATATATATTTCAATTATATCTGATACAGCTGTTACTCGTAACTTCATCCGCGTGTAATTTAGCAAAAAAAACTTGGTTCGGTTCAGTGTTACACAATCACGCTTCACCGTGCAAATACAATAAACTAAAACTGAGTCCGGTATTGCACGCGCTTCGCCGACACACTTGCACAGAACAGATTTTTTTTATAAATCCCACACGGACGAAATGCCGGGTAATAGCTAGTCTAAAATAAAATGGCCTAAGTTACTTCCTATACTCTTAGCTATCTGCCAGTGATAAGCCTAATTCCTGTTAAGACCAACCCGGTCGTTAGAACCAAAACAAAGTGACAGACAGACAGGTAAAAATTCAAAAAATTGTTTTCTTGTCATATTGGTGTACATATTTTTTATCTGTTCAGTAAAAAGCTGTTATTTTGACATTACATACAAATACTTCATTTTTATTATACCAGATGTAAGGTTAGTCGCTTACAGTATTTTAAGAGATGATAGTTTATGGTCACATTTAACATAGAAAATAATAATAATATCAAAACAAATACTAATAAACAACAAAGAGAACCTAAGTTAAAGTTCGTTCTAAGACTTTCAAAAGTATAAACACAAACGTAATAAACCTAGGTACAGTGACCGATGCGCCGAGAGGTACAAGGGGCTACCCGGAGTTAATAACCTTCGATAATAAAACGGGCAATAAATCCTTTTGTTTTGTTCATGCCGTTCCCGCGTTTACTTTCAAGTGAAAGTGAAATCGCCCGACGGTCATTGACATCGTGCTTAAACTAGACGCGTAGAGGGCTTCGTATAATTTTTGTATTTTTTTAGACAATTAGGTCAAATATTAAGTACCTATTTTTTTATTGATTTAGAACGAGAATCGAGTGCAAAGTATCCTCTATAAATATTGGTACTGTCTAAACTTTCAGCCTGTATATATAAATAACAAATAAGTAATCTGAGTCCGTGTTAATAATTCAGATAAGTTGCGTGCGGTAATCAAAAATCACAGAAAATAAATATTGGTTACGTAAAAATAATTAAGAATCAGAATGATCCAGCTGAGCGATTTGATATAATATAATCAAGTCATATTTTTTGCTAGCAATCAGATCTTCAACGATTTAGGTATTTTGTGAATATGACAGCTATAGCCATTATTATTACACAATACGCGAAAGTACTGCTATAAAAAAATGGGCTCTTATACGTAATATAAGCTACAAGACTCAATCTATTATTTTCATACCACGTTGAAATTACTGGTTTATTAAATTTATTGTTTATATAAAAGAAGAAATCAGCGTTTATATTTCTTTGTCGAAGGTCTTGCTCCTATATATTATATGCCTGAAACGATCCGCTCCGAGTTGTATGCAAGGAACGAGGACGCTTACGTCGAACCGGATGTAACTCTCTATCCAGGTAATTTTTTGCGATTAGATAAAGGAAATTTATAAGGAGATGTCACATCTTTGGTATTGCTAGGAATGTCATCTTTTTATAAATTTCACTAGTTCTATAGCTCATACTTGGTGTTTAACCAACTTTTTCTGGCTTGTTCAAGTATTAAGTCATGACGAAACGTCGTTTTTGAAACATCAATCGATTGGGAGAGGTGTAGATTAAAAAAATGATTCACCTTTTTAAAAAAAAATTATTTCGCAGAAATACCAACGAATCTTGAGTTCTTTTCGGAACTTACTCCTTTGGAGACCTTTGTTTCGCATTCTCCGTCGTCATCATTTCGCGCTACACATCGCGAGTCTAGCAAGTTCTATGCCCTACGTCGTCTGCAAGCCTCCTCGACCTACCCCACAGCTCGCCTTGAGAAATGGAAGCAACTCGATCACCCGAACGTCGTAAAACTCGAAGATTACTTCGATACAAATTCTTTTAACGATCACTGTAATGTTTTGTTATTTTATTTTTAATATAAGAGCTTTTAACATTCTAACAATACTTCAGAGTTATGAGTAAAGGCTTCATTACGTTCCAATACGCGGGTCTTTGCACCAATTGACGAATTAACGAATTGAGAGTCAAGGAGATGTTGTTTGAATGGATTCCGAACCCAGGCCCTAAAATTTTCTGAGGACAGTCGGATATTGTTCTCAAAATATGTACCACTAATCGTATAAGTAGCAAATAGAGAAGTTCGTTTAATAAAATACCATTTTTTTTACATTATTATTATTTAATTATTTAAACCTTTGAGTATAATCTCACCTGATGTTAAATGACGTGATTTAAGATAGCAAAGACGTTCAACTTGCAATTCAAGGGTATTGCTTTTCAAGTGCAGACGCTGCTGACAGAAAGGCCGATTTGGTATTGATCTCTCGTTTTCAGTGAATATAATTAATTGTATTATACATTTAGCCATGGTGTTGGTCTATGAATATCATCCCACGTCAGTTACCGTGCTGTACAAGTACCTTTATATTGGAAACGCACCACCAGATTTAAACAGCACTTACCATGATCCATTCTCGTCTGATCCTGATGCTCCACGTCCGTATACCCATCAGGTGAGTTATATTTTAAATTTGCTTTTAACCGCAACATTGCCTAGTTGTTTTTTTCTATAGTCTGGAATATCACCAAAAAGTGCTTTACATGATCGTTCCAAATCGTTCCAAAATATTACAATGTAGTTGGATTTTAGTTAACACGTAACTGTAATTTGCTTTCAGTATCAATAGCTTCGTGTTACTTTAGTATTCAATAGAATTATGACGACTGTTAACCATGTTTATTTAACAATACACATTACTCGAAGAGCTTTGTTTACTAAACCCAGTCGGTTTGTATCTCAAAATGTTCGTAAACAGAAAAATGCTATATTACGCGCTGTGGCAAGTGGCACCTTGCTGCCTGAAGCTGTGCTTTGGAGCATTTTGATTCAGCTGACCGCCGCACTACGTGCGATTCATTCAGCTGGTCTTGCTTGCAGGTAAGGTTTTATAAAAAAATTGGATTTATATGTTATTTTATTTGAAACTCTTTTATTTCTATTTGTAATTTTCATTATTTACGCAATATACTTTGAGCATTATACACAAGAAAAATAAGTTCTAAAAGTACACGAATTAAGTATTGCATTCAAGTTTTTAAAAATTATCATAATTTTACTGCAATGTGATAAGATTACTCATGAATACGATTTAACAATAGCTTTATCAAAACAATTTATTATTGCATAATGAGAGAGAGAATTTTAAGAGAGTGGATATTTATATAGACAATTTAATATATCAGGTAAATTTACGTGTAAACTTTAAGCTTTGCAGGCTGGTCACCCGAACGTGTTTCGTAGATCGTCCTGTATTTCAAAATACAATAAAGGATTTTTACCTCGTTATCGTCTATGAGATTTCTATCTATCAATGCATTTCTAGTGACCTCATCTTCGCAATATTTCATTTCAGATTGTGCACTTAGTCAAGCTCTTTGAAGTTATTTTTTGACAGCCATAATTTCTCAAACGTTCCGATATGCTATCAAATCGAACGCTTCTGAATGTATTAATTATTATCAATAGCAATCATGATACTGCGTGCATGGCTCCAATTATATCATTTTTATATCTTAAATTTAGAAAATAATAAAGGTTATTTGAAGCAAGGTATTCAAAACCGATATTTGTGATTTTTTATTGTTTATTAACAGGAACCTTGATCCAACTAAGATCATAATAACCGGATGTCGCGTTCGTATCGCTTGGTGCGGTTCTTATGACGTATTACACCCTGAACAAGTCGACATCATTCAGGTACGTATAGCTCTTTATAAATATAACATTAGTATGCTTTAAATGAGTCGTTACATTTCAAAATAAATGATTTTAACCGTTCCCAATATTTTACGTTATTTTTCAAAATCTACAATTTTTGTAAAAAAAAAAACAAATCCTTATCACCGGCAAAATTTGAACTTCGTTCTCGGTGTATAAAAACTGGTAATATTAAAAAATTGGTAGTTACGTACTAACGCTACCGCAGTGCGCTCGTCGACCGCTGCCGCGGCCGTTTCCCGTTTTCATTTCTCGTCTTAGTAAAACATTGTGTTGTCAGTTTTTATGTGTCAAAGCATTGATGAAATGCAAAGACAATCTAATTGAATTGCATAAATAGTATTTTACTTAGGAAATTGAATGGGAACACGTGATAAGATGTATAGTTATGTCGTTTTTGTCAAGTTTTTCGAGTTTAAGTGATAATTGCCACGGGTCTAAATTGACATTTCAAATCTTTTTCTTGTCCTAGGGTCAGCAAGATGACCTCAGCGCATTGGGTCGTATAGCATTATCGCTGGCATGCCGTACTGTTCATTGTGACAATGTTATTGCTTCTTTGGAAATCATATCCAGATCTTACTCGGCTGATTTGAAAAATTTCATACTGTATGTATTTGTTATAATGAGTACTTAAATATTATAACGATGCTCATGAAAGACTTCTGGTATTGTCTTTATATAATTAATTATAAATATATTATTAAATGTTTCATGTAGTTACTCCATCTCCTGTGAACTTATTTATTATGAAAAAGAGATACTTTCAATTTTGTTATTCATCTGTTAGTCAAATAAAATGCACGAAATTCTAAATTTATTATGTGTGTTTTGTAGTTGATGTTATTTGTATGTATATTTCTTGATATTTTTTATGTAATACTGTTTGTTATAAAGACTTCCTGATAAAAAAAAAAACAGGAGTATTTTTACCCTATAACATATGAACAGTCAAACCATTTCAGGTATTTACTTACGCCAACTCATGCACGTCGTTCCATAAATGATCTAATGCCGATTATTGGGGCCAGATTTTACTCTCAGGTAAGTCTATGGTTATTTTACGATTATCCTAAGTAATATAAAAGGGACAAGGAGTTTGTTTGTTTGTGACGCTTTCACGCCATAACTATTTAATCGATCATCATAATATTTTACATACAGGCTTACAGGGATACAGAAAAAATAGGGTATAATTTATCCAGTAAAAAAATACTGTTTTCGAGGTAGATATGTCATTCCCTTTATAAAGAAGTCTGTTACACACACACTGCCTGATTCCGAGTATAATATTAAATATTGTGACGTAATAATAGTGGTAGAACCGCATTCACTTGTTTGTTACCTAGTCACGGTTAAATCTATGAACCGAGCGTAGTCAGATCTATCGTAAGGGTAACCTAAAACCTGGAGAAGGGCACATGCTACTTCCAATATGAATATGAATTAAACACGCAGACAAATTCGCAGGGAAAGCTAGTTACAATAAATATATAAGTAAACAAGGTAATATGTTAAAAAATGAAGGTAGACGACACCTAAACGTTGGTTGCAAATGCTCTGTTACAGTCTGACAATAATAGTTTTTATTAATCACTACATATTATAAAGCAAAGTCCCCCGCCGCGTCTGTCTGTTTGTCTGTTCGTGATATCCTCAAAACCTACTGAGCGGATTGTCATGCGGTTTTCACTAATAGATAGAGTGATTCACGAGGAAGGTTTAGGTATAAAATTTATCAAGATCTTTTTTATATTGGTTGAAATATAATGACAAATGTTGTAAGTGTCGGGAAAAGTCGAGCCGGCTGGGAGCTTTCGTCGAAAACGCTGCCTAATCCCTTTGAGCCATAACAAAGCAATTGGGATAATAAACGACGCAGACGAAATCGCGGGAATTAGCTAGTTGTTGTATAAAGCACTTATTTATATTTTAGATTGTCATGAACCATTGAATAGTATTTCTGAGTATTTGCCCTTAAGTACTAGCTTGCCGTATAGCTAATGAACGAAAACTAAGGTTATTACTTTATATTTAACTAGCCTCTGCCCGCGACTTCATCCGCGTGGAATAGTTAATTTGGGCTAACGCTAACACGCAGCGGAAGCTCTCAAGAGGGAAAAACCCCCGATTTTGAAATATTCTTCATTAGTGCTCCGTTCCTATTGGTCTTACCGTGATGATATAGCCTTATAACCTTCCTCGATAAATGAGCTATATAACACTCGAGGAATTTTTCAAATCGATCCAGTAGTTCCTGGGATTACCCTCTACAACGTCACAAACTCACAAACTTTACTTCTTTATAATATTAGTATAGATAATGATTATTTCACCGATAATGTACTGCAGATGGAGGCTCTCGAGAGACGTAATGATGTACTTGAGGAACAACTCTCTGGTGAACTTGACAATGGGAGGCTCCTTCGCCTATTAATAAAACTTGGTGCTATTAACGAGCGCCCTGAGTGAGTTTACGCTTTTGATTCGTTCTTTCCTAAGCGTGATTGTCTTACCCTCTGGTAATCAAATATATATACAATCAAAGTCCTTATTACATATTTAAAAAAACCGTTATTTATAATGCTATATGCGATTTTATTTGTTTGAAACGTTATTGTGTGGTGAATATTTTTTATATTCATTGTCTCTATGGTATTATTTTTATAACAGCTCTCGCGAGCATACGTCATGTTTTTTACGAAGTTCAGATATTTTTTTAAAACAAGTGTATGAGGATGACAATACAGAAAATACAGAGTAAACTCTTTATAACGTCGTTTGTTATAACGAAAAACTTTCTATAACGTAATAATTGTTCAATTTCGTTGGTTTACCACAAAACCATTTATTTGTTCTCTATTCTGTTTGTATAACGCAACCTCTTTATAACGAAAAAAAATGTTCTGGCCCTTGAAATTGGTTATTTGGAGTTTACACTGTAATTCTTACTGTTTCTCATACTTATAAGTTGTCATTATAAGTATTATTATGACATCGAAATTCAACACCAACTCTAAGAAAATTGATAATAATACTTCATGAATTGACTTATACAATAAAGAGAAAACTGTCTGTGTTTTTAATGTAATAGTAAGAGGAAACGTGGACTGCAAAATTTTTAAAGAATACGTATTAACAGGATTGCACTACTGTCGCAGTCGGGCTTTTATACAAATTAGATTAAATGAGTTCGTATTCCCCTGTTACATCCTCAAAAACTTCTTTTTCTAAATTAATAGAAAAAGGAATTTGACTGTACCTGAATGTTTTTCTTATTCTTTACATTTGCCAAATTTGTTTGCTGAGCAATTAAACGATATAATTGACTAATTTTAGTACTTTTAGAAGACTCTGAGATCTTATAGTTATATAATTATCTTATAAATATCTTATAATCATAGTAGGCAAGCGAACGTTTGGTACACCTGATGTTAAGTGGTCACCGCCGTACATAGACACTAGCAACACCAGGGGAGTCGGAAGTGCGTTGCCAGCCTGTGTTTGTTAGGCCTCCTGCGCTCTCACTGACCGAACGAAACGCAGCAATGCAAGCATTGTTACTTAACGTCGGTGTTTCTGTGAGTCGAGTGGTACTACCCCGAGTGAGCCGGCCCATTCATGCTGAAACCAGTAACAGTTTCAGTGTGTCTCTACCACCTACAAAGGTTAATTTAAGTAAAATTGGATGGACAACGTGCTATGATATTTATAGATATCAAATGCATGGTATAAACATATTCGGTTTTATTACAAAAAAGTTAAATACGTATTGAATACTTGCTTTAAAAAGGTCTCGTATTAAATGCACCGCGGTCGTTGAATGTTCGCCATCTTGCTCTTTTGTCTCGCTTTGGTTACGTTAGGTTACACTTGCGAAAAAGGATATCGCGAACTTGCCTCCGGAGAGCGCGGTGTATGTAATACGAAACCTTTTTAAAGCAAGTATTCAATACGTATTTAACTTTTTTTTAATAACACCGATTTACTTTAATTCCATTATCTAACGACAAAACAGAGGAATAAGTTTGCATGCAATAGACGCTCGCGTTTTCCCTTCACTGTAATGAACATTCATTTTTATCGAAACATATTATATTTACTGATTATTTTTAATTGAGTAATTGGTAAATTTAAAATTGAATTATAATTGTTATCGAATGTTCAACAGGCTGAATTTAGACTCGTCTTGGTCGGAAACCGGTGATCGGTACATGCTGAAATTATTCCGGGATTATTTGTTCCATCTGGTAAACGAAGACGGGCGTCCGTGGTTGGACCAAGCCCATGTGGTATACTGTCTCAACCAATTGGATAGTGGCACATCGGCCAGGGTATGATTTTATTTCATAATATTCTTTGTGTAAATCGTAAGACAAAAAAAGTTGTGTGTACAAAATTATTTATGTTTATGCTACGTCCGCCTCATTGAAATGTCTTCCACACATGCGTAAGTCATTCATCAGTCAGCCATGACAAGTCACTCATTTGAGTGAGTCCCTGCATGCAATTGCTATATCGGGTTCTAGGTTTTTTAACATTTTTGGAGCTTGGAAATAAAATTGGAATCGGTAGGTAACCGATTTCACGCAGACGAAGTTGCGCGGGTCACCTAGTTCATTTATATCTATCTCATTTCGTTACATGCAATTCAATACACACCGTTCCCCGAATTATCAGGTAAATTAGAAGTTTTGTTGGGCGAACCAGTAATTGAATAAGATACTTTGCAGTTTATAACCTATGGCTTTTTACTCAGACCTTTGGCTCAGACTGCATGTACATATTACAAATTATAATACTTCTTGTATATATTTATTTAGGTGGTACTGATGACGCGCGACGAACAAAGCATCATTGTGGTCTCCTATGCCGAATTGAAGCATTGTCTGGAACAAGCATATGAGGAATTGATGCAAACCTCATCTGCTAACCCCAATTAAAGGCTATTATATAACGCCATCTATAAAAACGTCTGGCGATTTACGAGCGGTGTTCATAGTACATCGTAATATATTAATACATACAGTATCAAGTTTTTCTTCAAACAACATATTTATCTTAGATATATGGACTATATTTCCATTATAATATATGTCGCTATATATGACATAATGATATATTGATAACTAGCGATTTCCCGTGGCTTTCCACGCGTTTTCTATATGGTAATTACTTTTGACTATATTTTGTATCTATAGATGTTTTTTAAACGACTTTTTTTCGGTCCCGAAGCACTCACAATCACAGCTTAAACAAATAAATAACTATTGAAAATGATCGTGATCAGAAAATCATTTTTTTTTTATTTCAATCGATAATCCAATGGCTCAAATTTTCAGGCGATTTTTTTCGGTGTACATGTACACTCTATATAACGACACTTAGGGGCTGTGCATATTTTTGGCGTTATAGAGAGATATCGTTAATAGGAGTGTAAACAAAATTGATATTATTTTACTATTCTAATATTTATTTACTAATACAGTGCAAATTTTACAAACGTACAAACAGCTTAACAACGCTTTTTGCGTATAGTCTGTTATCTTCGTCTGGGCTCTTTTACTGCTTCAGTAGTCTAATTGTATTTTACTCATATCTTGGAATATTGCTTATTGATTGATGTTTTTGTAACACCGTGGATTTTTTAACTTATATATAACCATCTAACTTTTCTCTGTGCCATTCATATTAGCAGCCACAAGCACTGTTATACGCACTTTCGAGAGCTTTCCTCCCACGTACTTTTCTCCTAATTTAAAGAAAATTCCTGCTTCATCAGAATTAAAAATATCACTTCAAGCATACTTTCCTCTCATTTTGTACCACACTCCATAAATCCAATCGTCAGTTAATACTTGTGACAACACTTCGAGCTTTTTCGTTAATTTTAGCATATAGTCTAACATCCTACTAAAAAAAAACTTTATCGGTTATATGGTAAAAAGCAAATTTTATTATAACATTATAAAGGAGGTAATATTTTGTTTGGAGGTTTGACAGTGTTGCCAATTAAAATGCGCCTGCTAATATTTTTAATGAAATTATGACTGATTAAATTTTGGGGAAAAATGTCATTTATTAGTTATTAAAAAAAAACTAAACAAAACTACTAAACTAAAAACTAAAAGATAATATACACAGAGAACTCAAAAAGTGACAGTTGCTGTTGCGCACTTGCCCGCAACCTATTAAGGGTATTAATTAAACTTTATTTATTTTTTATTTTTAATTTAAATAAATTTTAAAATAAAACCGCAGCCAATTAAATAGGTTTAATTAGTTTCACATTCTTACGTTCATAACGCATGTTCATCATTTATATATCAAATTAAAGCTTTTTTTTCTATACGTGATAAACCGCTTCTGTCTGTGTTAAAATGCCCTCAAATAAGGGTTGCTAGAGCCTCTAAAGATTGTTTACATTGTGAGGAGATATAGCGCGCTCATCATGTGTTAGATAAGGATGCCAATAGCCAGCTGTTAGAATTTTTAACGCCATTAAATCAATTAAGTAAATATAACTAAAAACAAAATAATGAATAATTACCGGCACATATTTTTTTTACTAAAATAACCGATGATGTTAAGTATATTTAATTTATTGTTTAAAGACAATATATTTTTTTATCTCGTAACAAATGTTCTTTATGTTTATGTAATTTAAAATGCAACAGCACTAACAATTATTTATTAATTGATATTTTTTATTAATTTATTAATGAAACAAAAAAATATTAAAATCAATAAGTAAATAAATAATTACATCAACTATTAAGTTATTAATCAAATTTATAAATAGTAATAAATTAATTGATCATAAATTTAATAAGTACATAGTATTTTTTGGAGTATTAAAAATTCGTTTTTACTACTGTTGAGTGACAACACTAGCGATCGAAGCTTGCGCAATAGCGTTAAAAATTCTGATAGCTGGTTAGTTAAGCGGTTAATTAGTTATACCTCTCTTAATAATTAATCTCTTAAAAACTCTTAATAGTTCTTCAGGAAACTATTCTGCCTTCGCTTTCGCGGTCGGCCACGAGATAGGCATACTATTTTGACACTTTGTAAAACCATGATAGCATAGCTTGATTCAAGTCTTCGTATTCCTAACTTCATATTACTGATTTTGGAAATTTATAAAGTTTTGATCAGTGTTCAATAATGCTGTATTGTTGTCGTTATTTAGAGTGGGTATTATATAGAGTCTATTATTGTATAGAAAACACAATAAACCAACTAAAATCAAGTAATTTCAACGCCTTAAGGAGTTTATCTTTAAATCGAGTGTCGTTATATGGAGTTTCCACAATATTTTGAAGAAGAAAAATTGCTTTGGGATCGAAAAAAGTAGTCGTTTTTAAAAAACACTCCACTATATATATAAAAGAATAATTGACTAACTGATTGAAGAATGTACACATAAACTTACTTTCCCTTCTTTACCACCTTAGAGGTTAAATTATCGAAAACCTTTAGTGTGTAGATGGAACTCGCATGCAACAGCTCAAACCCTGACGTCGTCGTACGACGTACGTCGACAGTTGTAGACTGTACGTCGATATATCAGTCAGTCAGGCAATTATTCTTCTATGTATAAGGTAAGGTGTCCAAGGAGTGCGCAGTTGATGAAGAAATTGGCAAAAATGAAATAAAAATGATTTGCTTTATATTTAGTATACAGAAACAGTAACTAACTGCAATATACCATACCAACAATAACAAATTCTTATGAGTTTTTAATTATTTTAACAAAAACGAGGTCAACACTACATAAGGACCCTTAGAATCGCCTTCCTACAAGAGAATGCATATTAATCCATCAGAGTATGCACAGTACCGGAAGAGTTCGATCATAATCTAGTTGTATAATTCGTACACCTGTATACACATTCGTATGCCCCGTCTCCGCTATATGATGTACTATTGTCATGTCACCATTCTGTACATTTGCTGCATTGGATTAAATCTTGCGTTATTGGCTCCCTGTAGTTCACTATACTTTGGTTTCTGTGCTATTATAGGTTTATTTATCTTCTTCTTATAGTGTTTATAAGAAATGTTCGATTAAATTTAATGCGCTACATTATTTTGAAAATGAGAAAACATTGCAACAAAATTGTATAAAATGAAATAACTTTTTGCGGGGTGGTAGGGTGTCTGTACCCGACTGGATCGCGACCACCGTACACCAGGTGAAACACCCGCGATAGTGGCACGTTTGGGCGTGTCGCGTTCCGGGATCAGCCGGTGTATATCCAGCAACCGGGGGGGGGGGGGGCTGTCCCTGACTGGGTCGCTTTCAGGCCGGCATGACAGCGGCGACCGGCGATGGATAGTATGTCTTTCGGTGGTCGCCATTGTTTTTGGATTGTACTGTGCTTACCATCAGGCACAGTACAGTCACTTTGCCGAGCTAAAATAAATAAAAAAAAAAAATCTTATCTTTTAACATTAAAACCAGTTTTTTTTTATCTCATTTTTTGACGCAAGTTTTGTCGTTTACTGAAGTTTAAAACGTAACTGACGTTCGTACTGATTGTTTGCAATTATGGCTAACGTCAGTTCTGCGTAGTCTTAAGAACCGCGCACTCCTGTGGCACCTTACCCTACATGTTAGGTATATATATGCGCACACTGCAGTAATTACCAGTGTTTCAAGGATTATTAAATGTAGTGTAATCAAGTATAAATATATATAGTCAAGTTTTTTGATTGTTTCGGTAAGAGTGTAGAGTCTGATGTGATGTATGACGTACGCCGTCCAGGAAAGGTATATCACGAGATATACTAATCCTTAGTGCTTTGATAACAACTTTGTAATGGTATATTAATATGGGCTGAAGGGAACAGATTGCAATTAGTCTCTTATTATATAATTCTCTTAGAAATTGTAATTGTATGTGCTTGAAACTTGACGGTATTATCGTGTCTTCGAAATAATTCCGACGGGCTAATACTGGGTAAACAATATTGTACTTCTCTTCGAGTACTGAATTATGACAGATCTCATTTTTCGAAATGTAAACCGATTTCATTTAACGGTCGTCAATTACATACATATATATACCGAACGGTACTAGTAGTAATTTAAAAAAATTCTTACTCATAATCAGATTTTAAATGTTGTAGTTGTAATCAATCAATAGTATATTCTGTGTCAAATATGTATTCAATTGTAATCGTATATATATTGTCGTTTGATGATCGCATTAATAATATTCATAAACATTCCAAATAATCAGAATAAATAAGCGGTCAAACTATTCGTTCGAATATTGACGTATCGAAGTTAATCCAGTAAACACAGTATCACATATATATCAGTATAATAATATGTCTATGTGTTTCGTCATAAGAAAGTCACGTGTTTACTGGGAGTTTATATAACTATGATAGATATTAAGTATGGAGTGTTGCAAATATATACTACGATTCCCTTTTACTCGTGAAGCAACACTCCTCTCTTTTTGTAGGCGCACTGCGTCTTCGTCTATAGTATGTAAGATCGAGCAAAGCTCTCGTATAGTGTCGCGTAGATCTGAATTTATGTTATATAAAGATACATTACTTTGTGGGTTCATTATGTGAGTCATATAATCTCACTTTTCAGTATTGTTTTTTCCATTGGTACATGCCAAAATGACAGCTCTGTACCTGACGGTAAACACAGTATAATCTAAAATCAGCTACGACTATCGGATTCAAGTGGTCCATCGTTAGGTATTTCTGTAACGCCGGCCTGAATAAATGACTCTTATGCTACGCTTGAAGGATCTGATGCAAGAGAGGATATTGATACTGGCCAGCAGGCCAGGAGACAGTTCGAAAGTTTCATGGTACGACGAAGATGAGATATCGCGAACCTTTTACTTTGAGTTTAGATAAAGATTACCGTAAAATCGTCTCTGAGACTGAGTATGTATAATTTTGTTGTGGGAGCGAGAGGTGTTTAAGCGGAACAGCTCTTTAGAACACTCGCCATAATAAGAATGAACCTGCTTGGTTAAGATGGTCCAATTTGCTTGATAACATCTGCATCGTTAAAAATGGAAATACCCTGTCTCTTTAACATGTCTAGGGCACCGAAAAGTAGTTCTAGGATATGTTTCAGAGATAAGAACACAGCGAAACCTTAATTTTGTAAAGAGGGTACAACTGGTGGGGCGTGAAAAGCCATAAATCGTGAAGATGTAGGATAACAGAGCTAAAGCCCTTAAAACTGAGATAATTGCGTATAAAGGCTGTCACGCAATTGCGAGTGAAAACTTCTAAAGTGTAGGAAGGACTAGGAAAGCTGAGATTTTGTCACACTAAGATTTTACAGTTATTGTGTCATACATTGTTTTCTTGCCATTTACATCAATATTTATATCACAAAATTCAGATCTATTTTCTATGTACACTAATTCTATTAAAGAATTTCATAATTGTAAGTGTCTACTATAATAAATAAAAACATTTTAAATGGTGTGTTCGTTTTTTTTTAATTATACACCTGTAAATACTGTATACGCAATAAACGTACTGTATGATACAAGCATTCATATTACAACAGTAAATATAGGTACACTTTGTAAAGAAATGGAGCACATTTAACTAAAACACAAACCAGATAAAAGTGGTAAAATCTGTAGCTTGCTCCTTTAGCAAAGTACTGCTAATTATTTTTAGATTAATTATAATACAAGAACAAAAGCTCATAGGCAAACAATAAAATACTATTGGATATGCCTTTTTTCTGATTCCCGTAGCATATAAAACCCAAAATCGCAAAAAAACGTTAGCTATATAATAGGATTAACTAGCGAGGAACTAATATTCTAGTATCGAATTCGAATAACATCGAATTATATACGAAACTTTCCCTACAGAGTATATTCATGTTTGGGTTCATCTATGGGTATATGTTATTGGAATATAAATGAACGAACTATTTGAAATATGTAGTACAGTTTGAAATATACTAAAATACTTCATTGTCCCGATGAATTTGTTTGTGAACTACACAAGGGAATTATGCTTCTCTCGCTGTAACTCGTTACAGGTGGACCTGCAATAAATCAGTTCATGTACCGATTACAATCGTCATAATAATTGATATAAGTATAAATAATTGAACAAAATATGTCATCCATTGCAATCCATTTAAACTTATATTTGTTAAAACTTAGCAAGAGATGGTGTGGCAACACATCAATTTCTATATATTTCGATTGATCGTTATTCTAATCGGAATTTGGTATTAGAACCAAGAAAATGTTCACACTATGTATATTTGGAAACGTTACATTATCATTCAAAATAAAAAAAGATAAGTCGTTTCTAATATTTTGTGATAACGACTTAGTAATATTTCCGATTTGGTTGTACTTGTCGAAGCAACATTATAATAATTAGAAAGGGAAATTAGAGTTACTGGTTTATTTTCAATGAAGCTGTGAGTCACAGCTAGTCTAAAATAAAATAGCGTAAATAATTTTTGTAAGTGTATCTGCCAGTGAAAGTCCCGTAAAAATCAGTACAATCGTTTTGGGTATATTACTGCGGACGAAGCCGCAGATACCAGTTACTCTAAAATAAAATAGCCTAAATTACTTATAAGATCAGCCATCTGCGAGTGAAAGCCCCGTGATAATAGGGTCAACGGTTTTGGAGATAGCACTGCGGACAAATTTAGAAGATTAATTTGAAAATACGATTCAGTAGACTATAGAACAGTACTTGATGGTAAGGAACTTGGTCCGGGCTTACTAAAATCTTGGTTTTAGAATATACTACATTGATATGACATCTATATCTATACATATAATAAGAATGTAAATCTGTCTCTGTACTTCTACGATTTTCGTGGAAAAAAATATTGCAGGTGTCTAAGAATAAGCAATAGAATACATTTCAAGCATTTTTAGAAATTACTGTCTGTTTGTATCAACACGCATTACTGCTAAAGTACTGGGTTCACAATAAACTCTCAGCAAAAAAAATCGTCAAACATATCCTCGGGAGTAAATTAGTGTTTGTTTCATTAAAATCGATCTACTCTAACAAAAGTTAATGTAATTTTAATAAGGACGCGGCGTAAGAACGAGAGAAAAGTAAATGGAATTAATACATTCAGATGATTTTATAAATCACTGTTTTTAAATAAGCTTCCACGTAGACGAAATCGCGGGCACAGCTAGTAATAAATATGAATATAAGAAGGAATGAGACACACATGTGTACCAGCATGAATACCGCACGAACTCAAACACGTATTTTGTATATGTCAGCTAAGCCCTGCTAAGCCAACCAAGTTCGAAAAATGAGGGGGAAAAAAATAAAACCCTTCCAACATAATTGTACTTGTGAGTATGAGTGTTTATTTTATTCTGTGTCGACAACCGTAACGAAAACGAAACATGATCTTAACTACTTTGCATATTTTAACGCGCCATTCAGCGGCAAGCAACACTACTTCTTGAATATCGTTTAAGCCTTGAATAAAAAACGTCTTATATATTTTAAAGAAAATAAACTAAAACCTCATGTCGAAATGAGAGAGCGTAATATAGATACAGCTTATAACTTAATTAGTTTTAGATTACTCTGAATCGTGTTTGGTGTTTCAGTAGTAGTTGTACATTTTCTTTGTTTGATTTTGTTGACACCGTGCCGATCCGACACGTTATACGATGATCACTTCCACTTATATCTTTGTTCCGTGGTTACTAATGAATCAATATTCAATAATCCTTTAAAACTTTGACGTCAATGCTTATATGTTTTTTAGTAATGAAAAGTATTTGATTTGTTTGTTTGTGACATTACCAAGATCCATGCGCTATAATTGCCTATCTAAAACTGCGAACGTAGAGATTTGTTTTATATAGGTAATATTTGTTTTGAGTACATTTGATAGTAGTCCGGTGAAGCTGTAAAGACCTTTCCACGTGAATAGCATAGTCAGTTCGAGAAAAAAAAATTTTTGATACCTAACTTCTTCATTCATTACAGTCGATTTGAAAGTTCTGATTTTGTTTTGATATCGATATAATTAATTTAGCTGAATTTAGAGTAGACAAAAACTTGCCCATAATATAATATATCAAAGTATCGAACTACATGTTCATTTATTTTTATTTTTATTACTAAATGTATATTATTATTTTTGTGAAAGAATGTCGGCCTACAGTATTTGACAAAAAATAGAAATGTTCGGCATCACCCTGAAAAGGACGTAGTCCTATGTGTAATGTGCACATTGTAACTTGCAGAAGACGTGTTGCTGATCCACTAGTACGTAAAATGAACATACGGCATGGAGCGGTGCAAGTGGAGTTCTTTCTCTTCACATTTGAGAGACAAATTCAAATAGAAAAAGTGAATTATCATCAATGTGTTACCTAGTTTAAACTATCAACAATATGGACATATTAGTCCCCATAATATAATTATACAACACATCATTTATTCCTTTGTTTTTATTTTATTAGGTACTCTTAAAATTAGTGTTATTAATTTGTTATCTCTATGTGTATTTATTTGTTTTACATGTATCATTTACTTGTAAATGTTTTGTTTTTATTATTTATACTCATTCTGTTCAATAAAAAAAATAGTATATTATTATTCATCGCAATAGTCTAAAAATTAATAGAAAGGATCAGTTTTTTAATATTTCTTCTGCAAGCAACCTTCGTGAACATAACATCTCTATATTATTTATGAGTTGAATTGTCAAGAATTAACTGTCAAATCAGTGTCCAATAACAAGTGGTTAGGTAGAATAGTAGCGGACGTAGGGGCGAATAATATAATTCGCGCAGTGTTTGTAAACGGTCGAATATGAATTGAGATTGTTCAAAGTGTTTTATTTATTTACCTTAATAAATTAAATTCTTCATTTCATGAGCCTTATACCATTTACGTAAGTTTAATACCGCTCGTTTCCTTCAGCGGAAGGACGATGGAGACGCTCTGCCTTCCGGGCCCCGAGGATATGCTCATTCAAGAGGGCGATCAATTGATTTCTTACATAGAACAAGGCACAAATGTTCTGAAGTTTTTTCCTCGAAAGAGGCCCGAGCGGCGCATGTTATCTGTCCGTCGCGAAACGCTTCAGGTTTTATGGGCTAGATTCAACATGTCACAGAGACAGGCCTTCGAAGGGGCTCTAGATATTAGATGTATCAAAGAGGTGAGATTAGGGAAGTGCGCGAAAGACTTCGAACGGTGGAGCGACGAGGCCAAACGGCTGGAAACTTCTAAATGCTTCACTATCTTCTATGGCACAGAGTTTAAACTTCGATCAGCATCCTTTGCAGGTACGTGAATAAATTTGTATACATAACGAAAATAGTACTGCTCATTTCAATCATAAATTTATGTTTATAGTTCTTATGTGCACTTGCATTCCAATGTTATACAGTTATTGTTTCCACATACTGTATACAATGGCTAGAGAATAGGTGCGGAGATTTATGATTCCTTGTAATGTTTAGATCATATAAATCATAATTTATTATAATTCACAATGAAAATATTAATATAGCTGAAATTTTGAAGGGTACTGTACTATATGGAAAGTACAAGAATTATATATAGGATTATTAGTTCGCAATAATATGAATTGATAAATGAAAAACTTATTTTAGTGGATTTAAATAAAATCTCATTAATAATTAAAAGTTCTAGGGCATTACGGAGAGTTTGTTTTAAAACATTCAGTTTTTAACCAAACTTAATTCAAATTTGTGAAGGTGTACAAGATAGAGCTGCATACATCAAGCAACTATACTATCAAATTTATAATAATACGAGGTATACTATCTATATCCACATCTTGGCTGGTTTGTATTATACTTGAAACCTTTATGGCCTTGGATTCACCAAATAATTTGAAATAGATGACAAAATATGTTGTACATTGATTAATCTAGTCTGAACTAAGATATCTATGAAACAGTCAAGAATAATGTATAAATTACCAATTAAAAGAACATAATTTTATAACAGGATCTAGTCAGGATAGAGTTTTTGTGGAAATTTCATAGTATTTGATCATCAAACTTGTCTTTGTCATGACAGTGTTTTGATAAATACTTTTCAAAATATAGCAATGGTTTTCACGCACATGTTGCAAGACTTGTACAAGTGGGTTGCTATGTACGTAAGGTTAGAGTAGCTTTATGCTATAACATAAGTCTTAACTTAAGTATTAACATAAGTCTCAGATTAATTTTGATTATATAAAAGTTGCCACAACATACAATACAATGGGATATTCTTAAATTTTATGTTTTTTTTAAAATTTCAGACATTATCTGTTTACACTTGACATAGAAATTCTTGTTATGTTAGGAAATAGGACCATATGATAATTTTTCTTTTTTATAATTTATTAATAAGCAGACCAAGAACAAAGAGTCCATTTATGAAAAAAAACATTTGTATTAATATACTGTACTGGAGTACTTATGATTATAAAACAATTTATCTTAATGTGGATTAATGTTTTATTGGTCAACAGTTCACTTAAATACACACAGTTGTCATTGTGAGTTAAAGATAAAGTATTTGTGTCATCAAAGAAAAAAAACAAGTCTTGTGACTGTGTATGTATTTTATTTAAAACATAAAAGATTTTTAATATTGATATGTTCACTATAAGATATTGTTACCTAGAAAACTGGACCAAAATTACAAAATATTTTAGTTTTTCCTTAATTTATACACTAAACACTAATTGTATCCTAGAAGTGCCTTAGAGTTTTGATGATTGGTCAATCAGTAAGTGAGTGACAAAATTAAGAAAATTTACTACTTATAATTCGCAATCTATTGGTTCAAGTTGAATGAAATATTATGTTTATATAATGACTGCTTGGTTACTGAAAATTCAGGCTTCTAGTCTTATCCACAACGAAGTTATAGGGGGTTGAAAATAGCCTGAATCGCTTCGAGAACAGGATAGTACGGCCGTGTAACTTTGTTTTTTGTTCGACTTGGCGGGGCTCTGCCGTTTCCCCAGATGCCTGTAAGATTAATTCTGTTAAACCTTTTATTTTCAGTTTTGATTTACCATTATCATAATTACTAATTTCCTAAGTTATAAAATATATAGGACATAAAGTATATACTAATAATCCATCCTGGGAGTATACCTATAAATTAAAAGCAAAATATATAAACCCAATAAAGTGATGTAAACAACAATAGTGTAGACATAATTGTTGCTGACGTTGGAGTTTACAATATGTAAATTTAGCCAAAGAATGTTATCAAATTTTTTACTTCTTTGTTTGGCAGTATATAACTGTAAACTATTTTAAATGCAACTATAAAACTCCCGGACATATACATGGTCGATAAGTAAATGTTTTTTTATGATATTGAAATATATTTAAATTGAAATATATTTAAACATTATTATTATATTTATATTTATACTTATACTAGCGGTCCCACCAGACGTTGTCCCGCCCCGATTATAAAAAAAAACTATGTCAAATTATATATTAAAATGTTCCTCATTAGTCACCTTATCCACTGGTGAAAACCGCATGAAAATCCGTTCAGTAGTTTTTGAGTTTATCGCGAACAGACAGACAGACAGACGCGGTTGGGGACTTTGTTTTATACTATGTAATGATGACGGTACTGTGTAAGTACATGATGTATGAAATTTCTTCTTATAAAATGGAAAAATCTTCTAATGTCTATGAAAAAGATTATTGTTAGAGTTTATGTCAATTTTATCTACCTTAAGCTATTTATAAAGAAATACATAAGGAACACAACCCCATATTAACTAAACATATGTATATCAAGGTTATGTTAGAAATATATACAACAAAATTACAATAATTAAATTTTTGGTTATTATTTTTTTATTGTTATTTTACCATATTAATATTTCAAATATTGAAAATACATTATTAAATATAAAAAAAAACAATTCTAATTTGGTAGCCTTTAATTTTAAGCTTAAACTGTAGGTAGCATCAGAAGCTTTGAAAGTTTTTTTTAGTTGCTGTGGCTTTATGGTTGCCACATAAAATTAAAGTGTTACATACCTAGTACTTTTAGGTTTTATTCTTCTTTTTCCAAAGTTTGTGAATGTGTGTAACCTGTTATATACTTGATATTAATATTGTATCAGAACTATTATAATTGTTTTATTGTGATGTTAATTAATGAAATCTATACTTCTAGATAGAAGATCAATCTTCTATCTATTCTCTGTTCTATTTAGTACATATATTAATAGTGCTTCAAAATGAAGATCTACTATGCGTTTATAGTGCATATATACTTTATTATTATCATAACAAGTATAATCTGAAATGAAAAAGGGAACTATATTAATGCCAAGTTATGAATACTTCTTTAATCCTGGTTGATACAAAGAAACCTTGATTTTATTATATGTTTTGCTCCATGTATTTTATCTGCGGTATAAGAGCAAGGAATTTTCTATTTTTTTTTTATAAAATAAAGACTAATATTATTGAAGTCAAGAGATTGTTTTTAATTTCTGGTGATCAGAGATTGAGATTTTCGTTTCGTATTTTGTTTTCTTTTGTGTTGAACTCCTAGGTACACGGAATTCTGTGCCGTTAAAACTCCTGGTCCCTTTTTGCCCTTTAGTAATAGGACAATTGTTCGGAGCCCAAACAAACATCCCTAAGCTGCCCAAATCAACTTTTGTTAAGACAAATTTTTGAATTAATAATGCCTTATGAAGACTGACCTGTTTCTCATACTGCTCTTTCTTTTTAAATAACATATAGTTTTGAAATTCGAAGAAAACCATGTATCAAGTGTTTTCAATTCTTATATAAATTACAAACTTCATCAAATGACCCAATATAATCAATTTTAAATATCATATAATGACTAGTCGGCAATCCTGAATTGGATTCTTTTATCTATACTAATATTATAAAGAGGTAAAATTTGTGATATTGTAGGAGGTAGTCTCAGGAACTACTAAACCGATTTTGTAAATTCTTTTACCTTTAGACAGCCACATTACTTGTGAGTCTCATAGGCTATATATTACCGTGAAGAATGAAAAAAACTTTTTTGTGGTAGTTGGATTTGTAAACTAAGTCTGAGAAAAAACGGTCGAACGAAAAAGTTTCTTACGAACGCTGCATTAACGATGAGAGATATACGATTGAGTTGTAGAGCTTGATAATGCCTACAAAAAAGTCAGCGACAGCATATGTCTAACTTTGATATTTAAGTCACAAAAAGTAGTTTTTTATAAATGTTTACTGCCCAACTAAATAGGCACAGGTCAGCTAGTTCTTAATAAGTTCTGATACCTAACTGATTGTTTTCTTATTTTTAAAGATAGATGTAAAGGATAATTGAATTCAGAATTTTAATCTTAACACATACAAAGTTAAGAAAAATATTACTAACATAGTGTTTAACTAGTATAACTTCTTTATAAGGTACTAAAATTATAATAATCACTACACGATAAAGGGAATTGATTTTTTTATAACATGCTAGCTAAACAAATAATAAATATTTAACAATTATTCAAGTGTTGTATTTCAAATTAATTACATTATACCTTAAATTTATATTTTTGTAGACTATAAAATGAACATATCTCTGGTTCTAAATTAATTTACTCTTCGGAAGTTCTTTTCATGCATTTCAAATAATTTTAAATATAAAGAGGATATTGGCTTTTCTGTCATTTTGCATTGTAGGAGAAAAAACTTTATTACATCTCACACTTTTACCAAGGGGAATTCTTTAATGAAAAAATCTTTAATGTCTTAAGGAAATAACTTGTTACTCTCTACTACTTGCAGTAGTCCTACTAAAAACGGTCTCGCGAGACTATGTCAATATTTTAAATGAAGCAATGTGGTATAAGGAGGTCTGTGAATGTCTCGTATATGTTTTGATGAACTGCATAGAATTAGTATATGCACATCTCATAGGTGTAGAGCTCAACTAAAATTTTATGGATGTATTCAAAAGATCTATGTATTCTCTTCCTTGAGCAAAGCTAGTCCAAAACTATGGCTGCAGCTTATCTACAGGTACTGTTGCTGAATGTACTTAAATTGTTCATCTTCATTCTGGTAGTAACTGAGATACGCTCCACCAAACATATAAACTTTTTAGCTATATGATATTATTATAGGTATGGAATACAGTGAAACCTAAGTGAGTTAGATTGGATAAGCGAGACGAGTCTATAAGTGAGAGTAATTGTCAGGTTCCGTTATTGTACCCTCTAAGTGCCAATCTCAATAATTGAGATACAGAAATCTGCACAAGAGAAATTCGTTTTTCATTCATGAACTTCTATAAATGAGACTACTACTTTCCTGTACCTCTACAAGCGACAGTCGAGCGTATTTAATATGTGCTAGTAATGACTTAATCGTAAATTACGTGGAACTAACATGCTCGTTTTTTGCTTAAATTTCGAGGAACTAACATTGTTTTTGTATCTCATTCTACTCGAGTGACCATATAAAACGATTATTTTTTGTAAAACTTATTGTAATTAAAGTATCGACACGTACTCATAATGTTAACGAGAAATTAAAGTGTTACTTTAAGTGATAAACTAAACATTTTTGAATGCGTTTGATTGCGAGAAATTAAACACAGAGCGAGTTTGGTTTCCCAGAATATATATATATATTTTAATTATAGAAACAAAAGATTCTATAAAGTCTCAGTGCCCTGAGGCAGGCGGAAGTATTAAGAAGAGTCGACTTTTCGAGTAATACAACATTGAAAAGTGCCTTTTAAAATGAATAAAATAAACCCCTGATAAGAATATTCCCATAGATGGTGGAACCTCGTTGAAACAAACATCTAAAGACTGCTACAAAATTGGGAAATGAAAACTTTGTAGCTAGTAACTGCGGTTTAGAGCCTTTTAAAACGCGCCATAGTATGTATAGCTTTCAAAAAAGCATCCGTGGAAAGTAAATTTGTGAATTTAGGTGTGTATAATTGATGGACTGAAAATCAGCCAAAACTTTTAGAAGAGTATGATCTAGAAGAAAACACGCACAACGCGGTTGAAAATCTTTTGTTCTTAAAGTGTCTTCCGGAAAGAACATTCACATTTAAAGGCAACAAATACCATGGAAAAAAGCAAAGCAATGAAAGTCTTACTATTTTTCCACTTGTAAACATGACTGGTACGGATAAACTTCTCATTTTCATCATAGGGAAATCAAAGCAACCTAACTGTTTTGAAAGTATCACAACTCTATCTGTTGATTATGCCAGTAATACAAAATTTTTGGTGACAAAAATATTACTTAAAATACGTTGAATGAAGTTACTAAGGAAATGAAGATATATCGAAAAAAAAAAACGTTGTGTGTACTTCAGACGTGGCAGAAGTGAGTCTTAGTATTCTGATCAATTTTTAAGAGAATGAGATAAATACACTATGGAGGTGAAAAATATTACTATTGGGCATTATTTTGTAATCTATACATATAATAATCTTCTAATCTTATTATATGTATAATAAGAAAAAAAATCGTGGAAACATTGTTGCAAGAGTCTAGAAATAAGTAATAAAATACATTTCAATCATTTTTAGAAATGTCTGTCTGCCTGTCTGTATGAACACGCATCACTGCTAAAGTACTGGGTTCACAATAAAACCTCACCAAGAAAATCATAAAGCATATGCTCGAGAATACTTTAGTCTTTGTTTCATTAAAATCGGTCCACTCTGTCAAAAGTAATTGTAATTTGAATGACGGCTTGAGGTAAGTATAAGAGAAGAGTAGTAGAGTAATCTATACTAATATTATGAAGCTGGAGATTTTGCATGTTTTGGTTGAACGCGCTAATCTCAGGAACTACTGTTCTGATATGAAAAATTATTTTAGTGTTAGATAGCTCATTTATCGAAAAAGGCTACAGGCTATATGTTATTACGCTAAGACCAATAGGAGCGGAGAACCAATTAAGAATGTTTCAAAATCGGGTTTTCTTTTTACTTTTGAGAGTTTCCGCTGCGTGTTAGCGTGCTGCGTGTTAGCGTTAGCCCAAAGTAACTATTCCACGCGGACGAATTCGCGGACAGAAGCTAGTATTTTAATATATATTGACATTGTTAATAATACAGAACAAAGACTAATTTTTAAAAGTGCACGATAGTTACTACGATCCAACAGAGAATAATGTGATATAGATTTCAACGTTTCTCTCTTTCTCCATGTCTTTGTATATAATTCGAGTACATTAAGAATATACTATATCATTCTCTCACAATCTAAAACCAACGTATTCCTTTACAGCTATCTCTTTTTCGTTAGACATTTTCGTTTATAAAATACAGTCCACACCGTCTCAAAAGAAGTATTACTTCAATAAAATCGTGGTTTTCATTGGCAACTGACACTGCTCATATGGATTTCCCAGCGCTTAAAACCGTAAAAGTCGTGTTAAGAGCCTACCAATATCATCAGAAAACTTCAAACTTTAGATCAAGGTATAATACACATATACGAATGCTTTTATCATAGAGAAGTCATTAAACATATTCTTGTGTACCTGGAAGAAAACTACTAAGCAACTAATAGCACTAAGATTAATGTGCTTCCAACCGTGATTTCTGCAAGGGGAACATGGCACGCAATAAATTACGTTACTGTCGAAAATGTCTTCAAGCTGGATTTTCGATCAGAACAAATAAACTACACTTTCTGCTAGAGAAAATCAAGTTGAAGCTTGATCTGGCAACAAGGAATGGGCAAACTATTGGTAATATGTTACGTCAACCTTTGAAGACACAAATCACGACGACCACGTGGCTACCGACGGAGAAAATACACTGATGACGATATCGTTTAGAATTCTATGAGCATGTGTGCTAGGTAGTTAAGATGAAGCCGTCTGATCACAGATTTTGAATACAGAATTAGAGATCATACGAAAAAGACGCTTTAAATGTACTGGAGATGGTGCATGAGTTAATGGAATACTAGACGGTAATTGATAAAATAATATTTTATAAAAAATTTGGACTGGAAAAACATATACAAAATGTAAAAACAAGTTCAGAAGAAATTAACGGATATCTTAAAGAAAATACTGATCTATTTTTTTATATAGCATATACGTCTATCTTTATACACATTTTGCTGTATTCTTTTATAAACCTCTATACGTGAGAAAAGCCGGAGTAGCTTCTACTTCTATAAATTCTGGTTAGTTAGAAATCTGCATAAGCGAAAAAAGATCGCGGACCCTTGAACTTAACATTTATAAAATTTTCATGACAACCATGAAGATGCGTACTTATCAAATCACATTTTTACCTATAAAGCGAATTATTCTTTTTATTTACCTAAATATGAGTATCTGCGTCTACATATATTTTAAAATGTTTAGGTGATGAAATTTCTTTACTAGATTTAAAATTTAATGTATCACTGTGTCAATGAATTATGAAATGTAAAGTTTTAATTTACCTGCTATATACAACATTTTCTAGCACAAACGGAAAAAGAGTGTGAAGCATGGGTAAAAGGACTACAGTATCTCATCGAGGAAGCCATCAGTTTGTCATATCCTTTGCAAATTGAAACATGGTTGCGGAAGGAATTTTATGCTATTGAAAATGCTGATGAATTGTAAGTTATATTCCAAGATGTAGAGAATAATATTATTAAAACTTTTAAATGTGTAGTGTTCATAGTAGCTAAATTATTGCTATGTTGACGAGATTGTATTTTTTTTGTTAGTTGTAAATGCTACATACGTTAATAAGTAAAATGGAAAGATAGACAAAGAATCACACATTCAAAAATTTGTTACTTTGAACCACAGTGTCAAATAGCATTCTGTTTATTTGAGCATTTCGTAATAATTAGCACAATTCTGTACAATAATTGGCATACTCTTGGCCGTAATCATTTTGGGCTATGTTTAAAATTAGTTATTTATTCGTTTTCGTGGTTTTTTTGTAGGATTACATTAAAAGAAGTTAAAGCGTTTTTACCAAAAATTAACTGCAAAATTCCAACTATGAAGTTAAGAGACATTTTCCAAGAGGTCGATTCGGATCATAGAGGCGCCATTGGTTTTGATGATTTTGCTTTATTATATCAAAAGTTGATATATGATGTCAACGTAAGTTACTCACCTATATTACATTTTAGGTTCTTTATTTCTTGTTTAACTCAGAATTACACGAAAAAGGTATTTTTTCATTATCGCGACATATCATATTTTTATATTATATATTTTTGAAGTATTCCATACTATGCATTTGTTTATTAAAACTAATGTTCTTGTTTAGTTTTGTATCTACTACTACAGTAAGAAAACAAAAGATTCCAAGTTGACTATGGTTAAAAGTAAAGAAATGAGCAACTCGTAAGAAACAAAAACGTGTACTGTTAATAAATAATAATAATATTATAATAAACCGGTGATTATTGCAATTCTATGATTATACAGTACTTATCAGAGAGCCAATGGATCTACCGCTGACCAATATAAAAATACACCAATATAAAAGGTTTTGTAATATTTTTGTGTTTTTTCAGAATGTACACGAGGTATTTGAGAAATATTCCCTTTATTGTACTAACGGTACGACTATAACATTACGCGAATTTCAAACTTTTTTGCGTATTGAACAACATGATAGGCTGGGAGACAGCGAGGCACGCGCTTCACAATTTATACGAGATTACTTAAGAGACCCTCATAGGGACATCGCTGAACCATATTTCACTTTGAGTGAGGTAACAATCCAGTTTAATTGCTGATTTTTAAGTATAACTAACGCACACAATAGTTTACTATATTCAGTCAATTTGACCATATTAACATACGGATGTTAATTAAAACTAAGTTTAGTGATTTTTTTTTCGCAGTTTATTGAAATGCTCTTTTCAAAACAAAACACGATATGGGACAGTAGAAATGATGTAGTAACACAAAATATGGATAAACCATTATCTTATTACTGGATCTCGTCATCTCACAACACGTAGGTATCTACCGGACTAATTGGCGTTCGATTTCACTTTTGTATTTTATAATGTAATTGATTTACGTTTTTAGATATCTTATGGGTGATCAGTTTTCAAGTGAGTCCTCATTAGAGGCTTATGTCCGCTGTCTACGAGCTGGATGCCGCTGTATTGAATTAGATTGTTGGGATGGTCCGGATGGCACTCCTTTCATATATCATGGTCACACCTTGACCACTAAAATAAAGTTTGTTGATGTACTCCGGACTATAAAAGAACACGCATTTGTTACCACTGATTTTCCTTTGATATTATCAATTGAAGATAATTGTTCCCTGCCACAGCAACGTCGTATGGCAATCTCCTTCATTGAAATATTCGAAGATCTGCTACTGACGCATCCCTTTGAGAAAAATGAAACGTGCTTGCCTTCGCCGAACGACTTGCGTAGAAAAATAATAATTAAACACAAGAAACTTCCCGATGGTGTAGAGGAAAATGCGTTTTCCATTCGACAGGAAGAAGGAAAGGATATCGATCTACGTAATACTATCAAGAACGGTATCCTTCTCTTAGAAGACCCTGTTGATAAAGAATGGAATCCACATGCGTTCGTCCTTACAGAAAACAAGTTGTATTATACTGAGAATTATAGCACACATATAGAGACTGACGCTGATAGTGATGGTGAGTCGGAACGTGATACGGCTAGCGTGTCACAGGATGAACTGCATTTCGGTGAATGTTGGTTTCACGGAAAACTGACCGGCAATAGGCAGGAAGCTGAAGAACTCCTCCATAATCACTCACATCTTGGAGATGGGACGTTTCTTGTCAGAGAAAGCGTCACATTCGTGGGTGACTATTGTTTATCTTTCTGGCGTCAAGGAACTGTGAATCATTGTCGTATTAAATTGAAACAAGAGCGGGGTGTCACGAAATATTATTTGATTGACGCAGTATGCTTCGATAGCCTCTACAGTCTAATCACTCATTACAGGCAGCACCCATTGCGCAGTCAAGTATGAATCTTAAGTATTCTATTAATTTATTTTTAAGAGACCTTGAAAATTATATATTTTTGTGTATTATCCTATTTTTTATATGATAAAGCCTAAGTATATCGCTTCATTAGATATGGGTTCAAATCATGTAATGTGTCAATTCAAGTTACATAACTTTTATTAAAACCTGTTGACGTCTTTGTACAGTGGTGTCTGAAAACTTATTTTCTTCTTATTTAGTCTTAACTAGCGGGCCCGGCAGACGTTGTCCCGCCCTGATTATAAAAAAATCCTGGACAAATTATATACCAAAACGTTTCCCGTGAATCATTTTATCCACAGATGAAAACCGCATAAAGATCCGTTCAGTAGTTTTTAAGTTTATCGCGAACAGACAGACAGACAGACGCGGTAGGAGACTTTGTTTTATACTATGTAATGATATGTTACTACTGTCTTCGGTCATTTATCTTTTTTTATTTTTGTGTTTCACTGGGGATAGTCGAGTACTTTGGATGGTGGAATATGAATTCAATATCGTATTTTATTATTAGGTTATCAAGTACTCATTTAAATTGGTAAGACTATCGGTTGACGGTGCAGGAAAATATCGCGAGAAAACATCACCCTGAGAAATGTGGGAAAAATATAGAACTGTGAATTTGTTGGAGTTTGAAATCGTCAATATGTCGAGGGTTGGCATGTTGATTACGCTTTTACCTCCCTTAGCAAGAGACCTTTGGCCTTTGGACGTAATTATATAACAATGTAAATGAAAGTGTACAATTTGATATATATATATATATTAATTATAAGATATATATTCTTGTCTGTCTGTTTTGGAGCCCCTTATATTGATGCGGCAAATAAATGTGTAAGTATTAATGATTACAGGAATTTTTAATAACACTGACGGAGCCGGTGCCTCAGCCAAAGAAGCACGAGAATCAGGATTGGTTCCACGCTCGTTGCACTCGTGTTCAGGCGGAGGAGTTGCTTCGTAAAACGAACATCGATGGAGCCTTTCTCGTAAGACCGAGCGAAAAGGAGTCCAACTCCTATGCTATAAGTTTCAGGTAGGTGATATGTTCAAATATGTTGTACTTACAATAATACTAGCGGGCCTAGCGGACGTTGTCCTGCCTTAAATAAAGAAAAAAATGCTTTATTGTTGGTATAACCATACAATTAAATTACGCATACAAATTAGAAAGAAAAAAAATTGATGCGTTTGAAAGATGAAATGTCCAACAATTGGCGAACCCTTTCAGCAAAATGTGCAGTACAACAGCACTGCAGCGTTGATTTTCGATGGGAGCCCATATGATAATAAACGGACGTTCAGTCGGTCGTATTAATGTTATAATAAGAAATTAAAAGAACAAACAAGTAACACAGACACACATAACACGTCACAGATGATCACACTGGTATAGCTACTGTAACTGCACATTCAAGACTATACAAACAAATATAAATTTAGAAGAAAAAATACACACCAATAAACAGATATTAGAATAGAGCTGCGTGAATACATTGTATGTCACTGTAATTACTGAGATTAATAGTAAAACAAATCCAAAAAGTCAATCGCAGCGCCACCTATCGATCCAATTGTGAATCTGAACCACTCTTGAATCCACCTGAACACTCATAAAATTTCTTCAAAATCTGTCCAGCCGTCTAGGAGGAGTTTAGTTACATACACACGGACAGAAAAATGATATATATAAAACATTTTAATTAAAAATAATAAATGAATATGTATACGTACGTAGTTGAAAAGGATTATGCAATGGAAATAATTTGGGTAATGTTACGTAAATTTGAATCTAGCATCAGTTATGTAAAAATAAAGAAGTGAACATTAAAGTGGGACAAGTTATAGTAATTTTATATGTAATTATATTAGACTAGTTTTGGCTCCTGGCTTCGCTCGCTTTAATGCAATATTTTAAAATCAAATACAACCCTTGTTACTTGCTGATAACGTTGTTCTCTATTGGTAAGAGAATTTTAAAAATCCGTTAAGTATTTTGAATTTATCCACTACAAAAAAGTAAACTCATTTTATCTCCATATACTCGTAATTCTAGTGTCGATTGTTTCGGTTATTGTACGCAACCCTATGAATGAACTTGATTTTTGAAAAAACGAATAGTCCATAAAATAGTTTGAACTGCGTAAATTGTTATTTACGCAGTAGCAGATTTAGTTTAAATAGTGCCTTGGGCCCTCCATCATTATGGCGACACCTTTTAACTTTGTGACAGCAATTACTTATTTTTGCTTAACACGCTGATATTTATTGTACATATTTTACGGACAATGGTTGGTATATTCACTAAAAGTAAATTCTATTTTGTCCTGTAGCCTAAAGTCTAACCTAACCTGACCTTACTCTAAGTTTTACATCAATAAGTGTATTTTGTTATTAAATTGTTTTTTTAGTCTTTGTCTAAACTGTCTGATGTTTTTTAACATATTATGATATGTCGTTAAATACGTCTTCATCGTCTGAATAACATAGACTATACAAGTCATATACATACTAAATATACATACTAAACAACAACAAAAAAGTTCCAGTGTATTTGCATTCGTTTTTTTTGTATGCTACTTTATTAATAGTTGTGCTTGTTAATTTCATTTTATTAATATAAAATGTACATAACATACAATTCAATTTATATACAGATCACGTGTCATTGTTTTAATTAAGGTGTAAGTCATATAAGGTTAAAAGCCTCTAGGTAAGGTCGACTTATAATTTGGCAGTTAAAAAAAGTATTAATTTTTCTTTGTATCCATATACACATGTATATGGTGAATGTTTTACTATAATTTATTGGTGAACTTAAACTACAACGAAGTGTGTGCTTTCACGTGTCATCCCAGTTTTTATCGCTGCCCTACTTCGCTGCTATTGATTTTCTATGCCTCATATCGAAGTGTGGTAGGCGCCTAGACATTCTATACTATATCGATCGAACGATTTCAGTGTATGCTATTATAACAATGGGAAAGATTCCAATAAGTCGTATTTGTTTTAGGACAGGAAAGGAGATAAAACACTGCAGAATCAAGCAGGAAGGTAGACTGTATACAATTGGTACAGTCAAGTTTGAAAATTTGGTGGAACTTGTTGCTTACTATCGCGTCAACCCCTTGTATAAGAGAGTGAAACTTTGGTTCCCGATTACAGACGAAGTCGTCAGGACCATTGTTGCTGTAAGTGTATAGTTTCGATGTTTGTCGATGTCTATCGCCATGCTTTTATATATGTTTTTAGAGAGGTAGTGTCACTTACAGTGGTTTACTAGACTGTTAAATATGTTTTCAATTCAATTGAGTTCAGTTTTATCATCATGCACTATCTATGTTTTAGTACCGTCTTTTATTGTTTATTTTAAATATCGTTGGTACAGTTATTTTTTATTTCCAAAATGCAATTCTCTGTATTCAAGGATGCATATAAAAATGCCTTTCTATGCCTTGAGTTTTTTTTTTTTGTATAAAACTTGTGCTTATCATTCATAGGAGGTGTAAAATCATGTTGTGGTCGTGTTCATAGCTTTATGTTAGCCTACTTGATGTTTTTGTCGTAGGCGCCTGACGACGTATCTGTATATGGCACCCCGGGTTATATGGACCCGACTTCATTCACTTCCAAGGTAAATCAATGTTTTTCTTTTTGTATTTTTTTTATATTCATAACATTACAAAATAGAGATGCTATCTATCGGTATATTATTTGTCGATGTACAATTTTATAATAAAATTCGTTTAAGACAATGACCATACATATGGTATATGTATTCGATATTACATACATATATTGAATATTCTATAACATGGTGCGCTTCGGAATATATGAATATATACAGAAATCTGCAAATTTGATGAGTGATGAGATTTTATTGATTTTGTTAATTATGTCAATTAATTTTAAGCTTTGTAGTATGTTTTAAATGTCATCCGATGGATCATGAATTTACATAACTTTTTTTCTCTCTAGATATACATGTAATTCCCATCGAAATTATGGCTTTATTTGGCTGTAACCATCACAGTTGTTTTACGTTTTCTGATAGGTATGATAGATGTATAGAGATCGGTTTCCAGTTTTAATTTTAATGAACGCAAGGAATAACTATATGTATCAACAAATTGGTCTGTTCCGATGTATCAGAGATTGTGTCATGAAAATTTCCCTATTAAATACATGACTTCCAGGACGTGGTATTCTTAATTTACAACTTAACTTGTTCAAGTAAGTTCTCGCATAAGCCATATATTGACTAATACAGAAAGTAATGTCTGTAGATGTTCCTTTGTATTATTTGCTAATTTTTACTTAAAAAGAGGGACCCCGGAACTATAACAATAATGAGTTATATTTTATTTTTCTCTTTAAGCAAACAACGAGGACATGATCGGAGAATATTTTTATAAGTATGTAGCTATTGTTTTGGTAATACAGGTGACTGTTAAGGCGTTATACGATTACCGTGCTAGGCAAGATGACGAATTGTCGTTCTGCAAGCACGCTATAATCATCAACGTAGACAAACCTGACGAAGGGTGGTGGAGAGGTGATTACGGTGGTAAGCGTCACCATTGGTTTCCGGCAAACTATGTCGAGGAAATCGAGGTGCCGCTCATGTCCGATATCCCTGTTAGTATATTTTTTATCAGGTCTGCATGTATTGCAGGTCGCTTGCATGCACGGTTGTTTAAAAAAAACTAACCAAAACTGTTGTGGGCTGATTTGAAATCAAAATGATTTAGTTAATTGTAAAATACAAATTAACAACCACGGTGCGTTCTTTTTATGAGCATTTTTACACCGTTCATTATTTTTGCGCCGTAATTAAAATGTACTAACTTTTATATAACTTATTTGTGTGTTAATAATCGATTTTTTTAAACTATATGGTTTCTGACCAAACAGGTAGGTCAGAATTATGATAAATACACATTTCATACAAGGAATAATAAGTGTGGTAGGTGTTCTGCAGGAATAATATAAATTTATATGATAATAATATATAAATATAAAATACTAGCGGTCCTGGAGGACGTTGTCCTGCCTTGATAATTTAAAAAAAAAAATAGAATTCAACTGCGGCACCACCTATCGGGTCCAATTATGAATCTAAACCATTCTCGGATCCACTCGAACACGCTCACAAAATTTCATCAAAATCTGTCCAACCGTTTAGGAGATGTTCAGTGACATACACACGTACAGAAGAAATATATATATAAAGATAGTTACATATAGTCACGGATATTTGTTATTAATCGTTCACGAGTTAAATAATTGTTTGTAAACGTAAGTGGATAGTAAAAAAACACATACGAAATTAATATATGTCATATGATATCATTAAAGATATGAGAACAAGTATGTGTTGTCTTAAATTACGGTCAATTTTTTTATATTCTGATATATATTTGAAACGAAACTTAATAAATTTATACGAAGTGATATAAGATATTTATCAATTTATATAACACTTTATTCAATTTAGGCCCTGAGAAGGCACTTATGAAAGTCAAAACTACCACCGGTTCGGAAAACAACACAGTCATCGAGAAGAATCGGCAAGAAACTCGATCTGGTTTATCTTTTTAACAAATGTATATAATATTTAGAGTACATTTTGTACATGCCACAAACGTTCTTAATGTGTGCACAGAGATGAGTCAATTCCAGACATCACCATCGTTCACATATTGATCCATTCTATAATAGCCTTTTGACACCAGAACCCGCTTGACATGACGCTTAAATTCACAATCCGGCAAATCGGTAATATATTTTCTGAGTCAATTCGGTTTCTAGTATTATCGCCCTAATCTCGAGAATATTATTATTTCTCGCTGATGACATTCTTTGGTTTTCTGTTTCTTGTTTATTACGCTATAAAGAACCAATTCAGTATTTAAATCTTATATAGTACTAGCGGGCCCGGCAGACGTTGTCCCACCCTTATTATAAAAAAATCCTTGACAGATTACATATCAAAACGTTCCTCACGAATCACTTTATCTACTGGTGAAAACCGCATAAAAATCCGTCCAGTAGTTTTTGAGTTTATCGCGAACAGACAGACAGACAGACGCGGTAGGGGACTTTGTTTTATACTATGTAATGATATAGTTGTGTATGTATTTTTCGTTCGAACTAATTAAGTAAATTGAGACGATTCCGCGTATTTGGTGAAAGACTTACAAATTATCGTATAGAAGTTCAACGTCGCAATCATACATTCAATTACATAATATAATAGCGTATTTGGCATTCGTTTTTCTTTTCGAGGATTGCGGCAATATATTGTGTTTTTGTGAAGAGCCTTACCAAGGTCCATTTCATATTGTTGATATATTAAATTACATTTTAGATACATAAATATCGTATTCTTATTCAAATCACAATATTTCGTAGTAACTTAATGTATGTATGTATATACACACGTATACACGTAAAACCATATTAATTAAAGTTTATTGTAATACAATATGATTCAGATGACTTTCGCAATTAGGTAATTAAAATGTAAGAGCACATATTATAGTTTATTACACTAATAGCTTTGACACTAACACTTATGTACATACTCTGTTATTTATCACTTGTAACGAATTAAGTGAATAGTAATGGTTGAGGTCTTAACATAATTAATCCATTGTTTTTACATTTTCGTCTAACAAGTTTATTTCTAACTAGCCTCTGCCCGCGACTTCGTCCACGTGGAATATTTACATTGGGCTAACGCTAACAAGCAGCGGAAGCTCTCAAGAGGAAAAACAATTTTGAAACATTCTTCATTAGTGCTCCGCTTTTATTGGTCTTAGCGTGATGATATATAGCCTATAACCATCCTTTATAAATGAGCTACATAAAACTGATTTTTTTACGTAGTTCCTACAAACTCAAAAATTTTACCTCTTTATAATATTAGTTAATTAGTTAACGTAATAAGAGATTCCTGTAAAAGAAGTCGTCTATACTTCGTTCTGCATATCTTCCATATAAATTAAAATTTACAGTTGATTTACTTTGACTACATTGTGCACTCTTTGACCTTGCTTTTATCATCGTCTTGCATGTATTTTCTGCATGAATTAAGTAAGGACATACGTGGGTAGTTCATTAGATATTGTAATTTAATGTTATCACGTCAAAAGAATTATGTTTCATTTGTTAGGGCTTTCTCAAGAAAATTATTGTATGATTTTTCTCATGGTTGTTGATAAATATGAATACATTTAGATTTAATTACACAACTGTTATCAGAAACACTGATTTTATTTTAGGGTAACATAGAAAACGACTCAGCGGCTTTGGGCTCTCTTCAGAAAGGGTATGTCGACGTTTTGGGAGCAGTCGTCGAGCTCGTGGTCGGTCAGGAAGGAGGGGTTCCGAGGTGGTTGGTCCGCATCCAGAGTCCATCGATGTGTGCTCCGTTTGATATGGCTGCTCCTAGTAGAGAAGTGGCACTCGAATGGCTTGCGGCTATTAAAGAAGCAGCTCACTGTGCGACGGCTAGGTCTTTACAACATAGGAAAATGGAGCGCACGTGGCGCATTGCTAAAGAAATGTCCGATCTCATCGTGTACTGTCGCTCCGTCACGTTCAATCAGGAAAGGTTACGCAACCGTGGATTTATATTTAATGAAATGTCATCATTTCCCGAAACCAAAGCGGATAAACTGATGTGTCAACAAAACTATAGTTTCTTCCTCAAATATCATACAATGCAACTGAGCCGTATATATCCTAAAGGCCAGAGGATCGACTCTTCGAATTACAATCCAATGCCGTTCTGGCACTGTGGTTCACAAATGGTGGCTTTGAATTACCAGACTTCGGATAAACCCATGCAAATTAACATGGGGAAGTTTAAGCAAAACGGCGGTTGCGGTTACGTTCTGAAACCTGATTTTTTATTTAGCGATGATTACAATCCGTATGATAAAAAAAGTATTGAAAAGAAGGTCAAAGGGATAACCGTAATGCTAAGAGTAATTGGTGCCCGACATTTGTCTAAGTCTGGCCGCGGAACTGCCAGTCCTTTTGTGGAGGTTGAAATTATCGGCGCCGACTATGATGGCGGAATTAAACTGGTCACTAAAACAGTTGGTAAGTGTTACATATTAAATACTAGCTTTACTCGTGGCCTTGCTCGCGCTAATGAAGATTTTGAAAATAACATGCAGCCCATGTTATCATACTTCTTGATAATACAACATTTTATAGTTGAAAAATAATGTTTAAAATCTTTTAATTTTCTATAACACAAAGAAAATTTCATCAAAATCCGTCAAAAGTTTCATTTACAAAAACTTTGTGTGTGTGTCTGTTATTCTGGAAAACCCCTTGCGTTTTATCGGACAAAAAGTATTAGTCCAGGATCCGCGGTCCATTTTTGCACTTGATTACTATCAAGCTAATTTTCCGTCAGTAGCTTCATTATGATGAGACGCCCAACAATTTCCCGTACGGAAACTCGATTGTGGTAGGTAATAGGGGTACCAGGGATATAATATGGTGATTTAATGATTCTCAAAAATTTATTACTATATTTTTTTGTTAAATCTGATGATACTTATCTAAATTATTCGAAAAAATATTTATTCTACAAAATATATGGTTTGATCAAAGATCCATCAGTTAGTAATCATTTTTGAGAACCTCGTTGTCGATACATGTTGGTAGGAGGCGATTGTTTGATCAAACCATACAACAACAAGTATTTTTTCTAATAATTTGGATAATTATCTTGAGATTTAACGAAAAAAAAAACCAGTTAATAATAAATTTTTAAGAATCATCAATCTACATATTTTATATTTGATACCTCTGTTAGCTACCACAATCGAGAATTTTCGCAAAAGAAATTGTTGGGCGTCTCATCAAAATGAAGCTACTGACGGAAAATTAGCTTGATAGTAATCAAGTGCAAAAATGAACCGTGGATCCTGGACTATATGCTATATGTCACTTTATAATATTAGTTATCACTGTGTCAAGTTTCGTCACAATTGGTTCAGTACTTTCACACATACACAGGAACAGACACCCAGACAAAAATTCTAAATATGTAAAATATTTTTGGCTTCTATATCCATAACCAAGTCGACACCGTTTATAATTTTCAAAAATTATTTAATGTACAGATTTGGCCTAGTTACAATTTTATTGTATGTATAGATGAATCATTTTTACTTTTGAAATTTTCTTAATTATTTATTTTTTTGCAATCGAACAATGAAGTTTCATTACAAATAAAGGTATAAATGCTTAAATTTAGTTGTGACATATTAAAAATTAAGTAATTTAATTAATGTTAATCCTGTCTTTCTATGGCTTGACTTAAATGCTTGTAAAATTAGTTTTATATTACGATAAAAAAGACGACTAAAAGACTATTCAATTTTTAGCCGACAACGGTCTGAATCCAATTTGGAATGAAATATGCGAATTCGAAGTGGCGAATCCGGAACTGGCCCTCATCCGTTTCTTAGTCCAGGACGAGGACGTATTTGGTGAGCCAAATTTTATCGGTCAAGTCACTTATCCGCTGAAATGTCTGCGAACCGGTTACCGTAGTGTACCGCTACACAACGCTTTCTCAGAGGAGCTGCACCTCTCTTCTCTTCTCGTACATCTCTCTATTATGTCGAAACGTTGATATACTATTATGTATAGCATACCCGTCAAATACGTATCCTCTTTTACGTAACAAATGATAATTGGTCTCGTTGACGTATTTTTGCAATAATTCATACACTTTGTGAGACGTCAATATCCGGTTATAAAATGGTAAATTGTTAGTATGTAAAT
Organism: Antheraea yamamai; assembly: GCA_036509395.1. NCBI lineage: Eukaryota > Metazoa > Arthropoda > Insecta > Lepidoptera > Saturniidae > Antheraea > Antheraea yamamai. The sequence continues at coordinate 7,272,635 of AP028424.1, read as the reverse complement.
TATTATAATATGAAATCTACTTTCGTCTTATGTAAATGTGTTTAGAAACAATGTATAAATGATTATCGCATTATATTGCAACGGTGCAAGCTCATCGTTAACTCAGAGTGATCGTTGATAAAAATTCTATAGTATTGATTTAATCGAATATTATTAATTAAAAATATATAATTCAGTAAACAAATCCCTTTTGAGAGATGCAAGTTTTTGGTTATATTTAATTGAACGGAAAATGAAAAGAAATGTATGAGATTCGTTTTGTTATTTGACACAAAACATGTCACAGGAATGAAGGCTAACTAGTTTTTGAGCCAAAAACTTAGTCCGTATTTTATATAATTATGTATTCAGTTAGGATAGTGACGTAATAATCTATATTCAATTTTTTCTATAATTAATTTTTAGTGTTAGGTTAAACAACAGTTATATTACCTAATTTATGTATTCAACGTAGGGAAATGTATTAGGGGTGTAAATAAATTACGTGAGGTGTTTTTGAGTATTATTATTCCCCAGTTTTTTTTAATTCCCCCCAGTACGATGTCGTGAGATGTATCTCGATTCCCTCATCTGATCTCACATGGAATCATTAAAAATTTGTATTTTCAGTATAAATGCATTTATTGAAAAAAAAACACAATTTGCTCTATTATTTTTATTTTTTACTTTTTAACTATAGTCATATTTATTTACAATCATTATTACATTACATTTCGATATATCAATAACTTTTTTACATCTATTCATGGATTTTTAATATACAGAAGTATTGTGTCGATATTTCGGTATATTTTATTCTAGAAACATGTTTTACTTGAAATTAAAATGATTTTTACACAATTTTTTGTCCGAAAAAAATTAACCGATATTATCAAAAACACTCTTATCCCCTCACGTAATTAATGGACGCTCCTTTATAGCAAAATATTAAGGAAGATATATTTTTACATTATACCCACCACTTGAGGGTGTTTAACTTACCCTAGACGGTTTGTTTGTAGTTCTAACTCCAATATAGGACTAACTCGACAAAGGAAATGTGTAATCATCTGTTGATCTGTTACGGGCAATATTCATCATATCATTAGTTCTTGGAATAAAATGGCACTTTTCACTAATATCCTTAGTGTTATTGTACCGGTAGTATTTTGTTGAAACATTCAAATTCGATTGAAATATTGTTTTGTGTCACTTTTAATGGTTGCCACTTTTTATGTGATACTTTTGATAGTGCCAATTTATTCTAAATAAGAGGTATCATTGACTGAACCATTTGGTAGCTTTTAAACCTATTTACGTTTGCATTTGTATCAAATACATGATCATTCTTTTTCACTGTATTGACGTAATAGATTTGATTCAATCAAGCGCTTATTGATCTCTTTCCATTCGAAGTACTGATAGCGTAACTATTGTAATAAGATTGACATTTTAAAAATATACACCTTATACTTGTGATAAATAAGTAAATGCATCATATTTAAGCATAATAAATGTTACAATATTTATAATCGTATACATAACAAATAAAAATTAAATGTTCATGATATGAGAGTTACTGTTACTATATTTTGTATAAAAATGCTTTTGATAAGCCACTAAAGGTAACCAAAAAAAGAATATTATAATTACATAACGTAGACATTAAAATGTATAAACTGATTAATATGTAACCTTCTTCATTAGAGCTTATGTATCATCACAAAACCGAATTAAAATAGGTGTGTATGTAGAGTTATCACAAAATAGTGGTGCTCCAGTTATCGAGGTTTTAAAGTGTTTCGAATATTTAATGACGGTAGGAATTTAAACATATAATGATTGATAATATGTATACATATATACATTGATTTTATAAGTTATCACTTCGTAGTGACACAACGTCATAGTTCGTGATTGTAATGAATTAGTTATGTTATATATTTTTGATAGATATAATTTATTTTACTGTGAACTATCAAAGCTGACGTTTCTTTTTTATTCTATTTAGTTTCGATAAATTCACATCACTATTACAAGTAAACAGTATAAACAGTAACAAAGTCATAGATGTCACCTCTATGCGATTATGTTTTTGATCGTGAGTCGCGGATATTTTGTTTTTCGAAGTAACCAACTGCAGTCGTTTGTTACATTGACAACTTCATAGGGCTAGGTTAAAGTGGATGGTTTTAAATATACAATTACAATTCTTTCCCACGATACTAAAAATAATAAATAACATTTAACCTTACATCACATATTGATGGCAAAATGCAATTCGTGGTATTATAGCGGACATTAACTTGATTTTTTTAAATACTATTAGAAAAACACATCACCCTACTTCCTTATCTGTGATCCCTCTGTCAGTATGAGGCTGTTCTCAAATATTATATAGTTCTATTTATTATATACACATTTTTTTATAACTTTACCGTCTGCGTCTAAATTAATAGATAATAAATCAGATTTACATAAAATGGTAAATTATAGAATGATAATTAATAATCGAATGTTTGATTTTGTAGGTTATTTAATTTAACTATTATTTATTATAATATATCTTTACTAATCTTTCGAATAATTTTTGATCTGTTGATTCATTTAATCTTTGTTTTGTTCAATTTATTAGACAACATTTATTAAAATTTATGGAGAGATATATTGTCGACTTAGATTATACCTTGTACACAATTTATATTTAGAGCCTTTATAATAAAAAAAATACAATAAGATCGTGGAACTTGAACGAATGGAATCATTATATATTATAAATATGTCTTTTAATTTTCTTGATAATTTTATACACATGTGTGTTATCGTATAGTTACATTATGCAATCATAGGCGTTAAAGTAAATTTACTATCTCTTAAATAGAATGTATATATCACCGAGATGATCTTCTGAAACAGAATATATCCGTGTTAAGTACGTATTGCATAATTGCTTTAAAAAAAGTTTGAGTACTTTCGTATTAAATGCACTCTTTTATCTCTGTTTGGCTAGGATAGGTTAGACGTTCAAAAATGATAACGCGAGCCCTGCTGCAGCAGCGGCCGGCGAGCCCGGTGCATTTAATACTAAAGTGCCTAAACTTTTTTAAATCAAGTATTCAATAGGTATTTAACTTTTTTGTAATATCACGGTATCTGTCTAAATGGTGTTTATTTACGCGACTAATTGAAGTGATGAACATTGTTATGTTTATCGATAATAACTGATAATGCATTATAAGAAGGTATCGCTGTGTTTGTAATTATTTCATTGTTTACTTTCATTTTCAAAACTTCAATACATTTAATAATATTACCCTATTTATTTACATAATAATTATTTAGCAACACTTTCTAGCGTATCGAGTGAATTAGTTGTAAAAGTTATAGTGTATTCTTATGAAGGCAACTTCAGTTACAATTCATAAAATAATATAAATTTATTTGTAGTAATAACATGCGAAATGTGTTTGAAGTAAATATTGAAAGGTCATCAAGTATAAATATTCGTCAATCGCTATCAAATGTATATAATATCATCTCCGGGATATTGAATTCGGTGATGCGTCGTTGTATGTAGTATATAAGCATACTCAATCGAGGTATACAAATTCGGTTACAAACGGTTAATGCTTTTAAATAATTCATCATACATATGTATTGATGTATTTTAACATTTAAAAACAATGTGAATGTTCATTTTTATCTGTTCGATTGCACGTATTACCACAATATATATTATTTTATTATTATTCAGTTACGGTAGGATTTACCATTCTCTGGTGCATGTCTGATTCTAAAAGATTTTAGAAGTTTCGAAACTTCGCCACTGAAATCGGTGATTGTCGATGTACATTGATGGATCTTAACATCCACCAATCACGGATATTGATGATAATAACGTATATAAAATATTATTATAAATAGACATTATATACATACGTGATTTGTATAAAATATTTACATACTTTATTGTATTAGATAATTCATTCTTTGATGATGACATTTGTTATAGAAATAGTATTTCTCTTTAGAAATACTTAAAGACAAAGCTGTTACATTGTACCGTGTATACTATATATAACTATAAATAATTATTTTGATTAAGTATATGAAGAATAGGTACATTTTTAGAATGAAGACATAATCTCGCCGGTAATAATTGTTTCAGTACATCTATATGAATTATTAATGATTATAGTTAAGAACTTAAGATACATTCTATCAGGGCGGCCATCATAATAAAAAAGTTAGCATATATAGCGTTGGGTTCCATATATTCTTATATAGGAAATGGAGAAATAAGTATTGTCGTTTACTTACGATCATTGCTTCAACATCTGATCGTATTAAAAATTGGTTTTTAGGCCACATTATTTGTTAGTCCCTAGGTCTAGGTTTGGGGAAAAATTACTGAGAATTTTTTAGTTTTCTCTACAAGCTGGCCTTGGTATTAAAATGTCACTCTGATAGTAATGTGATTTTTGATGTTATTGGATGGATGGATTGGATGTTATTATTGGATTGTTAAAGTTTGGTACAAGTTTGTTAGCTACAAGATGGTAACGTTAGACCATATGTAACGTTGCATTGTCATCTTTAAAAGTTACTACTGATTTCTCCCGAACAATAAAAGTTTGCTTTTATGATTGCTTGTAACATCATTACATAGTATAAAACAAAGTCCCCTACCGCGTCTGTCTGTCTGTCTGTTCGCGATAAACTCAAAAACTACCGAACGGATTTTCATACGGTTTTCACCGGTAGATAGAGTGATTGATGAGGAACGTTTTAGTATAATTTGTCAATGATTTTTTCATAATCAGGGCAGGACAACATCTGCCGGGCCCGCTATATTATAATAGGTATTTACCTATGAAATTGCCGTTCTGCAGTACTGGCCACTTCAAATCAAAATAATTTTTGTTTGGTTAAGAATTGTAATTTCAAATTAATTTTATTTTGAAAACATGGAATTCTTTTTCCAAAAGTAGTCATTTGTTTATTGATTAGTGTTACATTTTCATCGCATTTCAATCTTCTTTATCATCATGGATACGTTAAAAATTCGAGTAATTATGGAATATGAGTACCGTCGTGGCAGCAACGCGGCACAAGCGGCACGCAACATCAACGACGTTTACGGAGCTAACACTACAAACCAACGCACCACCTGTTATTGGTTTGCTCGCTTCCGTTCTGGGAATTTCGACCTGAAAAATGAACCTCGCGGTCATCCGAAGACTTTGGTCGACAATGACGAATTAAAGGCGATTGTGGAAGCTGATGATACACAATCTACGGCTGAATTAGCAGCAGCTTTCGACGTTAGCGTCAAAACAATATTGGTTCATTTGCGTCAAATTGGCAAGGTAAAAAAGCTTGACAAATGGGTGCCCCACGAACTCAATTATCGCCAGCGCGAACTACGCGTCGAGACTTGCCTTGCACTGCTCAACAGACACACAAATGAAGGAATTTTGAACCGCATTGTTACCTGCGATGAAAAATGGATTCTGTTTGTTAACCGCAAGCGCTCAGCAAGTTGGTTGGATCCTGGTTCAGCACCTAAACAATGCCCTAAACGAAAACTTACCCCTACAAAAGTGAGGGTCACTGTTTGGTGGTCTAGCGCCGGTGTGATTCATCACAGCTTCTTACCAAACAGGGGGTGCATTACTGCAGATGTGTACTGTGAAGAACTGAACACAATGATGGAGAAGCTGACACATCTCCAACCAGCATTGGTCAATCGCTCGTCTCCGCTGCTCCTGCACGACAACGCGCGACCTCATAGTGCACAGCAGACGGTCTCCAAATTGCAAGAACTGGGGTTGGAAGTTCTCCGTCATCCGCCCTACTCACCAGACCTTGCGCCTACAGACTACTACTTTTTCCAGAATTTGGATAACTCCTTGGCGGGAAAAAAATTCAATACCCGTGAGGCAGTACAAAATGCCTTTGAAGAATTTGTTGCCTCCCGTCCAGCTGATTTTTTTAAGAAGGGCATCAATAAACTGCGACTGCGTTGGCAAAGATGCATTGATTGCATGGGTGATTACTTCGATTAATACAAATAAAAAACACATGAAAAAAATTCGTTTAATTTTTTTCATACAAAACGGCAATTTCATAGGTAAAGACCTAATACATAGTATAAAACAAAGTCCCCTACTGCGTCTGTCTGTCTGTCTGTTCGCGATAAACTCAAAAATTACTGAACGGATTTTCATGCTGTTTTCACCGGTGGATAGAGTGATTAATGAGGAACGTTTTAGTATATAATTTGTCAAGGATTTTTTCATAATCAGGGCGGGACAACGTCTGCCGGGCCCGCTAGTATTATATAAATGACTGTACCTAATATTTGCGAAGCTGTTTGTAGTGGAATTTAGTAGGTAACCCATGTTACGGGTATATGAATAAAATCTAAACAAGAACATTTCATACTATGTAATTCTAATAATAAAAAAAAAATGTCAAACCGTCATCTTGCTTTGCACGCAATTTCAGTATGAACTGAAAAATATTAACATGCGCAAACTATGCTTTATATATTGTATCGGACCACATATTTATAAAATACAAAGGTTTATATTTTTATTAAAACTATTACTACGTGAGAGTGTAGCTAACGTCACACTAAAGTTTAATTGTTCAAATAAGGGCTGCAGCTTTTAACTTAGACTGTGATTTTAAACGAGTGTTCGACATCTTAATTATAAATAAATAGATAAAATTAAATTACTCTATATACATTAATATTTAAATAAGAAGCTGCATTCAGTGTTCTAATTCAGTAATTGAAATTATTAATAAATTTATTACATTATTTCTTATGTTTTTGTTTGCAGTACAATTGTGATTAATTGTGAGTGTTGACGCGAACGCGTTTGTCTACTTATTTGAAACGCTTAATATGTCTCGCCAAATTTAGGACGATACTATTGAAAGATCACGTCTATAAAGTGCTGCATTTTTTTCGGTATCATGTATTAAAAATAATGTCGTACTTCAGTGCTTGGTACCGCGCTCTTATCGTAATGTAGTGCTACGAATATCGAACAATCACAAACTATATTTTGCAAGTATCTATCACGCAATTATTCGTAAGAGACTATTACTTTTTGTCTTGTTCATGGTTCTTGTCATTGATATCTACTGCAAAGTCAAAGGTCTATGAGAAAAATGTTAATATCTCGAAAACGACTAATTATAGCTTCAAATATGTAACTATCGATTCCAAGTTCTATGAGAAAAGACTCATTTTTGCTGTGAGTTGTCAAAATTATAATCCTAAACTGGACAAGATATAGTTTACCGAACGGGTTTATTATCACAGTTTAAATGAGATCATAAAATATATGAAAAATATAGGTCAGGTTCACGCGATTTCACTGATCGGTTTTTTATTACATGTTTAATTCCGTTGCCTTCGGTTGTTAACAAAATGCTGATGAACTGCAATGAAAATTTTGAAGTATGTAGAAAAAAAATCTAATTCCTTAGGAAAAACATATTAGAGTACTAAATTATATGGCTTAGGCTTATGTAAATTACCTGTGTAAATAAACTTCAAAGCATAAAGATTTTATGTCAATTTCGGCCTACTCGTTGCGGCCCTACTAATAACTATGTGAGTGTCAGGAGGTGGTACTCTGTAGAGACCGTGAAAGCAAATAGCCTCCGTTTTATTAAGAGCTACTTGCAGCCCGAGCAACCGGATCCTCCTGACAACTTGGGTCACGCTCACTGTAACTAACCGGAGAGCGTCTTGGATATTATTGTCACGTGTCGTTACGAGGGTATCGTCAGCATAACAGATCATAGCGGTGCCAGGCAGGAGAGCGCCGCACAGCATCCACTCATAGCCGATGTTCTACACGTGTGGGCCAAGGACTGACCTCTGGGGAACACCGCACGATATCTTCTTCTGACCTGCCGGCCTTCAAGGTAAAACTCAAGCAAACGATTAAGGTATGGAGGTACCCTATGATGTTTCAGTGCCGGTTTTGTATATTCCCAGAGATGCCTGTTGAAGGTGTTGACTATGTCCAACGACACCGCCAATAGCACTCCCCTTTGGGAAACGATTTGCGAATTGTACTCTCTGCCGAGAGGTCAGGTTTCGTCTTGACAATGTATCAGGCCACAGCTCGAACAGCTTACTAGCCTCATCGACCAACACTATAGACCGGTAAACAGATGGAGAATTTGTGGCGTGTTATGGTTTCTTGAGTAAGTCAAGGTGGCCTACATTACACTGGGGAGAGAAGTTTTTTTTTAATTTCTTGGTGATATCTCATGAACACGCCACCCTCCCGGGGGAGAGAGTGAGTAGTGTGAGATTCGTACTCATTAAAAACCGTCGATGTACTGTCATAACTGGACGACAAGAGATGGCGTTTGTATTCCTCAGGTCGCCCCTGCGACGGATCTCGGACCTGCCGTGTTATAGAGAGACAGTATGGTACACTAACTGCCCCTCCCAAAGGCAGGCAGAGGTGTCATCGGTGATGAAGAGCAAAACACAAGTATTTATGCCTCTACCAGGATTTCGTCATTCAAGTGTTTGAAGCCCTACTTGGAAGTCGAAGTCAAGTCCGTGTTTGGGCCGATTGGGAGATGTAGACGTCAAATCTTATATAACGATGATCTGATAGTGTTTCCACCACCTCCAAAACTTTCCAGTCCCTTATTTGTCGTACAATAGCAGGAGAAGCAAAGATAAGGTCCACGATGGACTCTCTTTGCTGCCGTACAAATGTGGGTACTGACATTATTAATGATGGGAGACCTGTTGCTATCGTCCATTTTTCAAGTGACCTATCCTGCAAATTGCCCCCTTTCTTGCACTATGCCGGAGTTCCTTTTGAAGACGAAGGAACGACTACCTACTAAAGAAAGACTACTCGCCGGTAATTGGAGCGAGTGTGGTCACTTCCTTTTTTTGGGGTTCTTAATAAGGATTCAGCCATCATGTTTACCTCATTTTCAGAGTACGAGCAATTTCCTTTATTTTAGAAGAATTTACCGAGACCAGGAGCAGCACTCCTTTCGGAAGATCTCACATACAGCATTGCAGTGCAGCTGCTTCCGCTTACATCCGATAGCCTATCTGTCAAAGGTGTCCTTTACAACAATATTATGGACAAGAAGTTACCTCCCGCCCCTCAGGTGCTGGTACCTTCATTTAGTTATATTTATTGACTTTTTTGCTTGATACGTATTAACATTGTCATCAGTGGTCTGTTGTTCAGCGAAGGTCATCGTTTTAGCATCAACAATTCATCTTCATCATATTGAAATCAAGTTCGTACAAAACTTTTCCCCTGTCAGAGAACCAAGGGCTTCCCAGGACAAACCTGTGTACAGTCCTGGGGTAGTTTTGTTTAAGATGTTGCATTTTCCATTGTTCCGTCTCTTCTCCGCCAGTTCGCGGCACGCCTACCGGGATCGGTATAAAGAACCGGCCGCGTCAGCCGTTACCCGAAACTGCGCCGTTGGGGCTCAAAAGGAGCCCACATCCACCCCAGTCCGGTACTGGCGGAGCCACTCACACACCACCCCCAAGAGTTTTTAACGGCTTTCCAGCCGGTACGATTTCAGCCATCGACTGAGAAGCGCTCGACGTTGCCCGGGGTGCGCCATGTCGAAGCTCTCTGACATGCATCCCATATAGATAAATACTAGGTTAATATTCTATTATACTGCTTATATAAGCTAGTTCAAAGTTTAGATTTTTGCTCCTCGTGCTATGAAAAAATTAGTGTTAATTAATTTGCATTTTAAAATACATATATATAAAAGTGTGCATTTGAATAAGTTTTAATAATCTTTTTACTGGCGGCGTTACTAACGTGAAATCACTATTTGTTCAATTAAATTAATAATTATCAGTTTATATATGACAATAAAAATGTTATAATTTTGTGATATACCGTAAACTCTGGTAACTTCGCCCTATACAAGTATTTTACTCTTTTTTGAATTTCGCTACAATCTTCATTTTTTTTTCTCCAGAAAGGTAACCCAAAAAAGAAGTGTTTTACGATGTATTGCATATTAATGATACTTACGTCATTCTATTAATTTGTGCTAAAAATCATTAATTCATATCATTCAAAACGTAGATGAAGTGAAGGGATGATGGCTATCGAGTAAGGGTAAACGTCTCAATGAAGTAGTTAATAAAATAATATAATTAGAACATGACTTATTTTTCAAAAATAAAAAGTTTTTAATTAATTTATGATTTATTTTCGTATTGTTTATCGGGAGATTGGAAATTCAAAAACATTTAATAATTTCACAGTAGTGGTAACAAATTTTATAAATATGTATTCTTATAGAGTATTTATTTATTTAAGATATTAAATTATTCGCATAATCGTGACACGAGAACAACTAAATGACTTTGTTTTCTTTAACGGTTCATGAATAGAAATTGGTTCTTTTATTTCATATTAATGTTGAATAAAAAATCATGAGGAGTGCTTTGTAACTCTCATCTTTAAGAATGATTTTAAATTAGCTATGTAATAGCTGTTTCGCTTATGTAGTAAATAAGTGATTATGTTTTATTTGTATGCGTCAAAAACTTATTATAAATAAACTCAATATATATGATGTGTTGTTTTATTTTGCCCGTTTATGTAATTCAATTTGTCACAAATATATATTTAAGAAAAATTACAATATATTGACACAGTATGAAGCGATAATAGGAATAGGTGTAATTTACTGTAACGTACCATTATTTTTTTTTTTTTTAGAATCTGATCAATAGTTCCCAAAATTACCAACAGACAAACAAACCGACATTTTTATAATAATAGTAAAGTTATGTATGATTATCACCCGCTTCTTTCGGAATTAAAAAAGGCTCAATTTTCACATGAGCATTAACAAAATTACTTTGAATCAAATCTTTTAGTCATTATCGGATTTTGAATTGAAAATATAATGTTTATAAGTTTTTATCACTAATTATCAAAATAAACCCAAGATGCACAGTTTCGAATAAAAGTAACACTCAAAAAATTACCGATATACCTGAATATTTATAGTTATAGGTACTATAAACTTATGTTTTTGCAAATACAACCTTACGCGAATTTTTTAAAGTTGGTTTTACAAAGTATTGTACAAAAAGTCCAAAGACGCGAGTGACGAGAGAAATGAGAACAGAATTCTCAATTTTGCACCCATTTTGTGAGGACGGTTTTGAGGCGTTAACAGTGCATATTGGGTTTCTTATATATTAATGGTTTTTGTACATAAATAATTCCCTAATAACTTTCGGTAACGACAAATCCATCGTTATCATGGCAAAAAAATCTAGTAGACACGTTTAAAACTATTATGTTTAAAATTATAAAATTAGCTAAATTACTTTAAGCAGTAGTAAGTACTAATGTATATGAAGCTATTAGTCTTCAGTCGCTATATTATTAATTTGTGCAGCGTTACTTGAATATAAATTAGTGAGATAGGATATAAAAGTGCCAATTACAATAATTGTGAGGTATCCGTTACCATTCACTGATCACTTTAACTATGGCTATTAGCTATTGAAAGTATAGATGGTAAAACGATAAGATTTTTCTCCTACTTATTGCTAAGTCTTACAAAATCCTCAGTGCCCCACATTTTGGAGAATTTTCTTTAAATTGGCAACCCTGGTTATACCAGAATGTTGGGTTACCAAGTGAAAATTGTGTACGAAAATATCCCTACTTGAAATTATACACAAGATTACGACCCAAGAAGAATTTACCTAATTTGTGGATTTACACATAGAATTTGCACATCTAATGTTGTAGTTATTGTGCAGAAATGGCGTTTGAACGTTTTTGAAATTACGATCCCTTTGCAATCTGGTGACCTCCTAAGTAAATTATAAAACTGTATCAGCGATTTCTTCTTGCATTTGTATTTATTTATATTGAAATGTTCTATAGTATCTAATCGAGAAACCAAGAGCTATGCAAGATTATCACATGTTATTTTCAGGAAGTGACGTATTCTTATGCTACAAGCATATTACTGGGTGACAGGTATAGTAAAACACTCGTAATTGATACAAAATTTTGTGTCGAGTCTGCAGGAACACAAATGCCGAAAATATCGGTGTCAATAACATTTCAAACATGAAAGGGATTTATAGCAACAAACTCATTCAACCGATTATACTTTATGGCCCAAGAGCGCGCGGCCGCCAGACCTTCGTTTATATATAAAAGCTGAAAGTTTCTCTGTGCATATGACTAAGACAGGTAAGAACGATCAAGGGCTATGGAGTTTGGATTGTGGTTACTTGGGCAGGTAACAGACGGTAAAGGTGTATAAAATAGTACTCCATTTTCCTTACAGTATAAACTTTTTTTTCTTCTTCAGAATAACATCGGACATCACTTTATCCACTGCCAGACACTTGCACAGCTGTAAACCCTTGCCAGACACCCCTAAATTACAAAAAAATAATTATAGTTACGTTATAGTTTAAAAGCTGAATTTTATATATGATGTTTGGGGACCTATAATAGAATGTTTATCATAATAGCCGGAGAGTTTTAATAGTTTTTACATCTTGCCAGACACATTGAAAGTCTGCTGTAGGTGCGAGTGCGATGCAATAAATATTCAAGCGGGTGCGAGAGAAATAGGGAGTTTAGTCTATTGCGATCGTTTACTACGCTCTATCTATCGTTTATACGGTAATAGCTGTGTCCGCTACTTCGTCCGCGTAGAACCTTATGAAAAAAAAAACACTGATTAATAAAATCATCTGGTACTGTTAATTGTTTAACAACTGGTAATTGTTTATAGGAAAATTAATACGAATTAATGACAGAATGTTGAAATATACAGTGTATCCCGTTTTGAAACGTATTGTGTTGTGGAACTGAACGGAGTTTATGGAATATTGATGAGCAAAACCACAAGAATTTACAACATAAAGCAACGCCTTTAATTATTTTCGTGATTTCCTTTTATTCTAATTGTGAAAATAGACATTTACATTAGAATTATAACATTACATTTCAAAAATAAACACTGGCGCTGATAATGGCAAATACTAAATCCCTTTTTGGATAGAATATCCTATAGATTTAGCAGCTGACGTTTTGTTTGAGAAATAATTGACACCTTCTAGGTGAATAAAAAGAAGAATATACAATGCTGGCAAGAGAAGTTTTAAAAGTATTAGTGCCATTAAGAAAAATAAGCACTAATTACAAAATTGCATCTGAAAATTAAACTTATTTAAATATAAATTGGCACAACCTTTTCTCTATAAATATTGTATTTCTACCTTACTAAATATCTAAGAAAGACCTACAAATTTACTTTTTACTTCTACCCTTATTACGACATTCTCTTGACTGAGATGCATGTATTTTCTTAGTATCGTAGGCACGTATATAGCATGCCAATATAAGAATTTGCGAACGACTGCTTAGAAAATGTGATCCGGCATGAACAATAACGCGAATCGCAGTAGAAGGCTACTGCCGCTACGAGACCCGCTACGATAGTTTAAACTAAATTACAAGGTTGAACGGAACTTCTCTTTTAAGTTAAACAAAAAAGTCTCAAGGATTGCCGACAGAAGTGAAACCTGAAAACAGTGAAATAAATGTGTTCACTTTTGAATTTTCATATTAATTGTAGTGTGAAGGACTATATATTAATTTTTCAGTATTTGTTTATTAAAATAATTAACACTAATAAGGTTTTTACATTTATTGCATTCGGAGCAATAACTATACACACCTTTATAAAGTCTATTAATCAATCAAACGTATGATGAGCTGCAAAATATCAATATTACACGTACTCAGGGCTCTAAACTTAGTCCGATGAAGCTGTTAAGGCCTTCTTAGGCCAATATCGTAGTCAGTTCGAAAAAAAGGCCTCTATACTACGCATACGTAGCATATCATAACGCGAAATTATAAATTTATCTCCATCCAAAAATATTGCTCAACTTGCCTAAAGCAATTTTTACTTCAGTATGATTCTGGATTGGGACTATAAATAGCTGATTTTTGCGTATTATCTAAATATAAACGATTGTATTAGTCTTCCTTACGATAAATTCATTTGTATTCGTTTAAAAATCTTGTACCTTTCCTGTCGCGTATTATTTTCAGATATTTTTATGTGCTTAGAGGTAGTTTATAAAATTTATATCTGGTCACCCGAGATAGTGTAATATTTCTGGTCATACTGGTGATTGATATTGCTTTTAGTTCACTTCACTCCCCGAGAGTTATCTTTAGATGTAGTCTATATTTTTATTTGGACTAAATCTGCTAAACGTATACAAATTTAATAACAATCAGAATTTTTACTTTGAATATTACCTTTAAAAAATTGTTGATCTAAATAAACGAATATTGAAAATGTCATATGTTTCTCAAATACATCAATGGCCGTATAAAGTTATTGTCAATAATAAGTGTTTTTTTGTTACGGAACTGTAGATTGCTATGTTTCTACCAAGGAATGTGATTATGAACACCTTTCAATGGCGTAAATGGGTGTTGTTGTTAGTGTTTACCGTTTACCGAAGACTTGAGACCGTGGATGGTGAGTACCTATTTATCTAGATCATTATAATAACTACATAAGCTATGTTTAACAACCGGAGTTGTAAATAGGTTGAAATATTGGCTAGTTGATCCGTTATCAGGTCATAGTGATAAAAGTAATAAGAATTTTCCAATATTATAGATATCGTATCATAATATGTTCATAATATTATAGAAATAGACTATCACAGTTAACCATAAACTTTGTATATTAAAAACATCATTTAAATGTAACAAGTTAAATTACGAGTTGTTTCCAGAATTAAAATTGTTAGGCACAAACTGGGGATTGAAAAGAGTTAGGGCGCTTTCAGTTTACATGATTTGTGTAGGACTGCTGCCATACTATCGATACACCGATTTATGAGTGGGTGTTGTACGACACCCGGACGACAATAGTACAACCTAAAATGTCTAATTCGGAGTGCGATGCGGTTGCAGTCCGAATGTATTTTAGTGGTCTACACCAATACTAGCATTCCGTCGAGCCATACATTCAGACAAGAAAGGGCTATTATTGGTTCTACTTTTATTAAAAAAAATGATTACCTGAAAATTTATTTTCATTCGTATTTTTATTTTTTAATTTGTATTAATTTTCTTACTTATATCTTTCCAAGTCTTTTATTTATTCCATATAATTTTAAAATAAGCGTCATATTTTGAGTTACACACAGCGGGCCCGACCTGCATTTCGTCTATAATTTTTTCTCTTTTTGTGTCATCCATAGTAAGAAAGTAGACAAGGTTATTTATTTTACAACATGTAAAACTTGCAGTGCCCTCCTCACTATAACAACTAAAAAAACAGGCATATCGTGATTGTGGTGTTGCTGTCTTGTTAACGGACATGCACCAGGCTGCTCTCGCCCGTTCTCGGTTTGACACATTTTGTATGAAAAACATAACCGACCCTGTGCACTGCACTGACCGCCACAATGGTAACACACCTTTATTGAGAAAATTTATAAAAAATGCTCTAACCTCAAAACCAAAAGCAAATAAAAATGTCCCCAAAACTAAACCTGTAAAATGAAACCTAAAATTCTGATCTGCGTTTGTGATTCTATAATTGTTTTATTAATTATATACACTGTGCCAAAATGAAAACCATAACACAAAAAATATCTCTACAGAATTAAGTGTACTTGTTTATAGTTTCAATAAATTTTCCAAATTGTAAACTAACGCACAATTTATCCAATCTTATTAATTTATTATCTATTATTTATTGTTCGATTTTTCTTCCCATATAAGTATAGTTTTTTTAGATGGTCTATTAAAAAATATGATTTTTGTTGTAAAATAAGTGTACAACTAAAATTAGTCATAATAGATATACTAACATAATAATAAAATAATATATAAAAAAAAATGATATTTTACCAAAATTTTTGTTATTTAACACTAAATAGGTGTGATGTATCAGCTGAAGGGAATAATAATACATTAAATTTCTTGTGATAACTTAGTACTTTCAAACTTGATTACAATTTTTCTCAAAGTACACTTTCATGGAACTTAAATGTTTAGTTTTGAAGGTATGAAACCCTATACCTGTAGTGAGTTAAGTTTTGATGAGAATGGTACCAGAAAGTGGAATTTACCTATTCTGCCTTCGTTGTCCCTCCATTAATCAATATATATCATCTTTTTACCAATATCCCAAATAAGTAGGATCGGCACAACATGTTTTCTTCTTCTACTATCTCCTATTAGTACACAGTATTGACCTTTTGTACACTTATCATTTTACATACAGTCTATCCAAACAATTCTGAATTGTCTTTAGTCTTGAAAATTATTACTTAAGACTAATGTGGGCAGAGTAATACAACAATTGTTTACAACATTTACTTAATTGTAAATATCTACATTATTTATTTTAGTAAATTAACTGTAATAAATATTACTTAAGAAAACTTACTTGAATAAAAATTCAGCACCAGTGCTGTTGAAATGATTGTACAGTTTGAAAAACACAACAATATGTATTTAAATGTCCTTTTATTATTAAAATAAATTCAATATATAATTTACGAAAATGCTCATTGCTTTGCTTGAGCTTTGCTCATGTATTACAGAAATGTATTCATGAAAGATATTACTAAATATTTGACCTAAACTATAACTAATTCTGAATCTCTTGAATGCTTCTCCCATTGCTTTTGCATTACCCTTGTAATGAACACCTTCACTTAGTGGACTCTAATATTATTCTATGATTTATGTCAACATATTTAAAAATTTTAGCAAAAGTCGTTTGAGGAGAAAATTTCAATAGAAATGGCAAAACAAAAAATTATAGACATAATTACTGTAGTGTCCTGCAAAACATAGAGTGGAGTAGTATTTTTAGTATGTAACTGGTGTGTTAACTTCATAGATTATTGTGATTTTCTTTCCTTTTCTGGATATTTATCTCTTAGGAGTATATATATATCACAATAATACTTACAACAAGAGACTACAAAAATGTACAATTACAAATGGTACTAATGGATTTATATTACATCACATACCATTGCAACATCCATATCAGTTTTAGTTAAACAAACACTAATCAGTTATGAGTTGAATTACTTGCATTCGTTCCAATTCAATACAAAGAATTAGTAAATCTAGACCATATATTTCCATCTGGAGAATGCCCGTACACTTAATGTCATTAATATGCCAGATCTACACTTAAACAACCTTGTCTAATTTTTGCTAAATTCCCATAACCCAACCTATGTGAATGTATTTGTTATTAATTTTTGTACTAGATTAATTGGAGGGAAGGGGTAAAATAATAAATCTACTTGATTATAATGTGATCATTGTTTCAGCTGTCTTTATCACTTAGTCAGTTATAACTTTCTTCGAGAAGTTTTATTGTGAACCCAGTACTTTAACTGTGATGCGTCTTCATACAAACAGACAGATATTTCTAAAAATGATTGAAATGTATTTTATTACTTATTCCTAGACACTTGCAACAAATTTTTTTCAAGAAAATCGAAATAGTATAGACACGTTAGACTTACATTCTTATTATATGTGTAGAAGATGTGAATATGAGTCAGTTTGTTACTCTTTCAGGTCTTAACTATTAAACCAATTATCATAACATTTTGCATATACCTTGCGAATATAGAAAAAGACAGAGGGTACTTTTATTCAAATAAAAAAATAAACCATACCCTTGTGATAAGTGAAACCTTTTTTTAGTGTGGGGAAACCTACCAATGACCTTGATGCCCGGAGGAACAATAGTGTTATGTTTGACTTCTACTCACCAAAACCTCACATGTAAAAAGAAGTATAAAATACCATTTACGTTGTATCCAGGTGTACCATATATAGGTACTTCTTGGAATTGACTAACTCTACCTAACTTTTTTGCACATTATACACAAAACTTCCGTTCAATGACCTCGAATTATAACATAAATTGTGTTAAATTGAAAACATTGCCGTTGCTAATAATTTAAAATGTAATAATGTTTAAAAACTATATCAAATCAATGTTTTTTTATAATACGTATAAAGAAAAACATAATACTTTGTATACAGGTACAGAATCGAAATTGAAATATATTTATAGAGAGGTTCGGGGTATTGAAAAAGGCGCGATTGCTTTCAAACCAATCATTTAAAAGTATCTGCTTTACAAGGCACAAGTTTCACTTTATATGCTGTACTCTTTTTGTTTTTATTTCTTACTAGCTTCTGCCCGCGACTTCGTCCGCGTAGAATAGTTACTTTGGGTTGAAGGTTAAAAAAAAAATTTTGGAACATTCTTCACTAGTTACCTGCTTCTATTAGTCTTCGCGTGATGATATGGATTATTGAAAGTGTGTGCTTTGAGAAAAATGTTCGTGTTATGTTATTTAATGTATTTTTTTATATATACTTTCCATGTTTAATTTCTAAAAAAATCCATGTTTTGTCAACTTAAAATCGGTGGTAAATGAAATTGCATAATCATCGATTATGAAAGTGGTGTAAGTCCAATTGACAGAGGTAGGTGGCATAGCAGATGGATACCGATCAGTGTTTTGTTATTTTTCATTTATTTTATACTAGCTGTGTCCCGCGGTTTCACCCGCGGACGATTTGCATTGTTTCCCCTCCGTGTTTCCACTACTCGTAAGTTAAAAGATAGATATTAAAAAATTAGAGAAATGTATTAGAAAATGTACAGCGCATAACCTGTGAGAAGAAAATAAATACGACAAGGCTGTATGACTCCGTATCTTTGCCCGTATTTTGGCGAATTAAAAAAACAACAAAAACAACAGTAGTAAAATTATCAATTTATTACCTCTCCGTCCTGGAAGACCGTTAAAATTTGAAAAAGTCGCCCTGGAGCCTTTGTACCAAAATGCCAGACCTATTACGTACGAAAAATATAAAGACATGAAGCAGCTACTACCCTATATACCTCCGGTGCATCATGCATATTTTGAAACACTACCACATGCAGAGAATAAGTAAATTCTTGTAATCAGTATCTTGTAATGACAATGTAATTGCCGTCTAAAATAAAATTTTATGTGTTGTTATGCGTATTTGTAAACAAAATTATATTAAAATGAAGTATATTTTAAGCGATATTTGATTTTTCAAAATTGAAATTAAACGATTTTTACAATTGTCTAATTTTGAAAGTGGTGTAAGTCCATTTACAGCACATAAATATGTGTTATCGTAGTCTAATTAGCCAAAAACAAATTTATATAAACAAATTAAATGTTGATAAAACAATAGAAACAATGCCAGACCTCATATGATTTGCCTGTATTTTTAAATCAACAAATATAGTAACCTTTAATTTTCTCGAAACAAAAGAAAATGGGACTTACACCACTTTCAAAATAAACGGTCCATATATAGACTTTAGCCTTCTCGATAAATTAGCTATCTAATACTGAAAGAATTTTTGAAATCGGACTCGTAGTTCCTGAGAGTAGCTCGTTCAACCAAACAAACAAATCCTCCATTTTTATTATGTTACTATAGAAGATTATTACTCTTCTCTTGTACTTAACTCGAGCCGTCATTAAAATGACAATAACTTTTGATAGAGTGGACCGATTTTAATGAAACAAAGGCTACGTTACTCTCGAGGATATGCTTTATGATTTTCTTGCTGAGGTTTTATAGTGAACCGCCAGTACTTTATGAGTGAGGCGTGTTCATACAAACAGACAGACATTTCTAATAATGATTGAAATGTATTTTTTACTTATTCCTAGACACCAGCAACAATTTTTTATTCAGGAAAATCGAAAAAATTCAGACGTGTTACATATTTACATTCTTGGGGGGCTGAAAAAAAAAAAACCAAAAACGCCCCCCCCCCGCAAATACCAAACCTTCAACCCCACAACACAAAAAAAAACATCAAAAAGGGCAAAACAAAAAAAAAAAAATTATATTATAGAAGATAAGTTTTAGCGTTTGGCCACAATCTTATCAGATTTTGAATGACGATGCGATTTGAGATTGTAAACACGCTAAACCTAGGGTGGGCTGGCTCTCAAGTGCAATAACAGGTACACACACACCAACAGGTGCTTGAAAAGCCCTACCACTGT
Source organism: Antheraea yamamai (assembly GCA_036509395.1). Lineage (NCBI taxonomy): Eukaryota > Metazoa > Arthropoda > Insecta > Lepidoptera > Saturniidae > Antheraea > Antheraea yamamai. The sequence goes on along the minus strand of AP028424.1, from coordinate 7,252,474 downwards.
GCGGTATTATCGTCTCTAAGTTGAATTCTTGGATTGTCTACGTTCAGCATAATGTTAGTATCATCATGAATAGTTAGTAGATTCAACTCCTAAGCGTGTTCTATAGTCTGGATAATGGCGAGTGTTCTGAAGAGCTATTTTCTATTAGAGACAATTTCCTTGTCCCCTTTTCATAACAGAATCTTCGCTTTATGTTATAATTTAGTACTGTGACGCTCTGAAAACATTTACCAGTGTAAACCCGAGTGATTTGTACACAGTATATTAAAATTATTTAATTTTATCTATATAAAAAATGTTCACGTTTATAGCACTCACTGAGCTTTTTACACTATTTTGTTCTTATAAGTTCACTGAACATCTGTCGCGGCTTCTCATGAAGCTCTCGTAACGTGACGTCATAAATATTGAAACGATTTAAGAACAAAATATGACATTTTGTTGTATGCAATTATAAATCTGCGATGTTTACTAAGATACTAGCGGACCGGGCGGACGTTGTCCTGCCTTAAAAAAAAAAAAAAACCAAAAAGGCGGACGGGGGGCCCCCTGGGGGGGTCAATTGGGAAACTAAACCAATCCTGAAACCCCAAAAAAAAAAAAAAAAAAATTTCAAAAAAACGGGCCCAGTGGTTAGGGGGAGTTCAGCCAAAAACAAAGAAAAAAAGAAAAATTCATTAAAATGGTATACTGCATTAAATGCCCAACGATACTACAATATTTACACGTAATTGAATAAGGATTAAATCTATATTATATATCAGAATAGCATCGCAAAGAATCAATTATGTTTTAACTAGCGGGCCCGGAATACGTTGTCCCGCCCTGATTATAAAAAAAATCCTGGACAAATTATATACCAAAACGTCCACTTTATCCACTGGTGAAAACCGCATAAAGATCCGTTCAGTAGTTTTTGAGTTTATCGCGAACAGACAGACAGGCAGACGCGGTAGGGGACTTTGTTTTATACTATGTAATGATAATACGTAAAGGATAAAAATTATTACTGTGGCTTATCCTTAGGAAATAAACATATACAATTGCTTTTCTGTATATATATTTGAGATGTACACTTCTCTAATACACAATTTTCATGTATTTTATGTAAACATTCCGGAATAAATTATCTAAATTATAGCGAGAACAGTATCCGTTGTGTAGTTTAGAAGATCTAAGGAAAAACAAACAGACAGATTCAGTATAAATTGGAATAAAAGTAAAAGTTTTATAAAAGTAGATGGATATTTTATTCTTACTAAGTAATCTATACTAATATTATAAAGTTGGAGGTTTTGCTCATTTCGTTGAACGCGCTAATCTCAGGAACTACTGGTTCAATTTGTTCTTTTAGGTTTAGATTGCTCATTTATCGAGGAAGGCTATATATCATCACGATAAGACCAAATAGGAGAGGAGTACCAATTATAAATGTTTCAAAATCGGGATTTTTTTCCATTTGAAAGCCTTCGCTGCTTGTTAGCGTTAGTGTAAAGTAATTATTCCACGCGGACGAAGTCGTGGGAACAGCTTGTAGTTATATATGTTAATTAAACATAAAAAAATATTTGTAACAAACTATCATATGAATATGTTTAAAATAATTTAATTCCGTACTTCAATAAAGAAGAATCTCGTTAGTGTAGAAAAGCATGCATAAACTCAGGACTATGGATTATCCATTAACTTTGAAATCTCATGTGTTAGTCCAGAGGTTCCCAAACTGTGCGCCGTAATAAGTAATAAGGGGCGCCGTGAAGCACTTCTCTTAACCTTTCTCCAGTAACTTAACTTTGTTATTTGTGGATATAACGTAAGCCATTTAATTTCCAGCACACACTGATTCATGTGGATGTTTTAATATTTGTGCCTATCTAACTGGTATCATTGTAGGGCATTTCAATCGAATGTATCTATTTCGACTATATAGACAGCTAGGTTAGGGCGCCGCGAGCACCGTGCCGTGACAATATACCAAACTTGAAAGTGCGTCGCGGCGAAAAATTTTGGGAACCCCTGTGTTAGTCATTAATCGTAAATATGTATTTATTTTACTTTATATTCCATTGTAATATTATTTTTTCTTAATTCCTTTATGATCCTATTATACACAAGATTTATATCGAGAAGATTTACTTTAAATAGACGTCTGTTCTAATTATCTCGACGCCGTGTCGTGGGCGAAATGTTTTATATCATCATTTCAATGTTTGAGCTTCATCGAGCGCATCGTAAAAATTAGTATAACTTCAAAAAGATACTTTTTTGAAGTAAATATTTTATATAATACTAGCGGGCTCGGCGGACGTTGTCCTGCCTTGATGTCAACCGCAGCGCCACCTACCGGGTCCAATTGTGAATCTAAACCATTCTCGGATCCACTCGAACACGCACAAAAAATTTCATCAAAATCGGTCCAGTCGTTTAGGAGGAGTTCAGTCACATACACACGCACACAAGAAATATATATATTAAGATATACCAAGTATAGATTCTAATGCAGTAAGTAGGTTTAATATTCGGCATTGTCCACTTAAGGTTCAGGATCTATCAACGAAAAATATTTATAACGATGTAAAAAAAATGTGGAATAAAACAAGCCAGAATCAAATCGGTATTTTCTTAATATTTAGTAAATAATTGATTTTTTCTGTTACAATTTTTTTTGTTATGTGCTTATATATTACATTGTAAGTTTTATTGTTGCAGCTGTCAATGTACAAACTATCAGACCACCGTTACGTGTCGATACTCAGCTAATATATTCTAAAACATCCTGAGAGTATCAAAACATTAAACAAAGCAGTTGAACATTGCATTTCGAAATTTTGCATATCCGTTAGATTCTTTTAGAAAAATCTAAAAATTTCTGAATACTTCGTCAAGTTTCTCGAAAGTTCCAAATGTTTCCAGAACAGCTACCCACTAGTGCTCTTCGCCACGTAGTTACTATGTCTATTTTAAAACACTTTGAGACACGTCCGTGCTTCTAATGAAAAATCAATATGTTGAAAAGAGATTTTCACCACTTCTTCTCCACACACAGATATTATTAGATTACCAACGGAAAAACAAAGGTTTATATCTATCGCAATTACCGCGTGTAACCGTGTACCGCTACAGCAATGGTTAATTATGGAGTTTAAGATCACACATTTGGTTTTAACATCCCTTGATGTTCATAAGCAACCTCTGATTACTTAAAATTTTCTTTCCTCACTCGTGCATTCTGTTTCCAATGCATTTGGTTTATATTTTTTAAACTAAGTTTGATATTAGCATTTACGGGAATGATTATTATCTTAATATATATATTTCTTGTGTGCGTGTGTATGTGACTGAACTCCTCCTAAACGACTGGACCGATTTTGATGAAATTTTTTGTGTGTGTTCGTGGAGATTCGAGAATGGTTTAGATTCACAATTGGACCCGGCAGGTGGCGCTGCGATCGACTTTTAGGATTTTTTTTGTTTTCAAGGCAGGACAACGTCCGCCCGGTCCGCTAGTATCTTAATATATATATTTCTTGTGTGCGTGTGTATGTGACTGAACTCCTCCTAAACGACTGGACCGATTTTGATGAAATTTTGTGTACGTGTTCCAGTGGTTCCGAGAATGGTTTAGATTCACAATTGGACCCGGTAGGTGGCGCTGCGGTTGACTTTTAAGATTTTTTTTATTATCAAGGCAGGACAACGTCCGCAGGGACCGCTAGTTATTATATATTTTTCAATTCTTCAATAATCGATACATTTGACATGATAAATTCTATTTATTTCAGGGTTGAAATGTTACTGCAACAGCGATATATGCCCCAATGCAACATGCGTCACCGATGGTTATTGCTTTGCCTCTACCAGCCTTGTGAAGGGCAAGCAGAAATACACATACCAGTAAGTATTTATTGCTTTATCATGATATGTTGCTTTATTTAAAAAAATGAATAAATAAAATAACTCGTTTTCTTTTTTAATTTGACTGCGGTCGTAATATATAGCAAAAGTATAAATTAAAATATTCCTTTAATGAGCATGGGTACACACATTTTTTTAGTTTTTATCGTAAAAAACACTGATACAATTGGCAAATCAATTCAACACAGAATCTATACAATTAAAATTAGTAATGTCATGGTTCATGGGTACAATATTAACTAATTGCAATGGAATGATTGACCTGTCTGTAGAGAGATGGCTTTAAGATGTATGAGCTTGAAAACGGCCCTACCACCTGAAAACCCAATACGTTGCAATAAATCTACAATTTATTGCTGTAAAACTGATTACTGCAATTCCGATGCGATAAGTCAAGAAAAATTATCCAAAGTGCTTCACGACTCAGCCATGGGTAAGCTGTTCTGCGCACTTGTGTCCGTGCGACACCAACCTGACCATGCCAATTTTGAGTTTGTTTGGTGTACTATTAGATTCACATAATTGCATTGCCACTTCCTATGAGTTTTGTGTTGATATGCCAATATTTTAACAATATCGCTTTTGAGATTTGAATATTATGTACCTAATTAATAAGAGAAAAGAAACTAAACGTTGGAGTTGCGGCCGTCGTATAATTAGTATGTTTTGAATAATGTGCCGTACTCTTAACAAACTCTATTTTCCGAGTGTGCGTTGGTTTTGCTTTAATCTACTAAACATAATGTATGGTGGTTCCACTTGCGGCGCAGCTGTATCGAGCTCAAATCACTGATACCCATCGAGCATCCCTTCAGTTGCTCCACGACGAAAAGTAAAAATGAATCGGTGTTGATAAAATGTTGTAACGCACCTGACATGTGTAATCAAGAGCTGCCAATGGATCTGCAACTGAAGCCAGGTAGGAGCGACGTGGAGGTAGTGCCCTCGATGTACCTGCTAACTACTGCACAATGCTTCTGCCACCCTGCTGCTAGACGCTCGCGCCCGACGCCTGGCGGCTATGTTCTCGGTACAGGCTTGGTGTTCGGTGCGAGACTGCATGGCTATTTCAGTTACTTTTTTCGTTTTGTTCTAATATGACTAAGTTTTCTTTTCGTAGACCGGCATTGATCACCGTTAGGGGAATCGGGTCTCAATTATAACTAATGTAACGATTTGTGGACATAGATGTTGGGACCAACACAATATATTCCCTCCGGGGGACAGGCCCGTGTGGTGCCGCGAGAACGAAAGGCCCGATTTGTTCTGCTGCGCCACGGACTACTGTAACCGCGACATCTTCGCAGGTACGGTATGAGTTGGGAATATGTACTCAGGGCGCGCTGTCTGGTAGCTTACCTTGTGATGTCTATCAATTCGTATTGTCAAGTCCAACCATACCAAAAGTTATGTTCATGGTAATTTAACAAGAAATCCTGTTATACATTTACAAAGTAAAATAATATCATACGATAATTTTGCATGAGAATGTATCAAGATGGATAATTTATATAATTGATGTCTCCTGGATCGTTTCATGTATTGAGCTACAATAATTTACATACATCTCCCGGGACGCACGTCAACCGAAACATTGATTCTATATTTACATGTTTGATTCAAAACGAGTTTTTGTAATACAAACCTGAGACTGGGATCATAATTTCGCACTTTAGTGTATGCTGAATGCAGTGAATAAAGATTTATTTCATGAAGATATCGGGTTCGATTGCATTTGTAAGTGAGGGCATGACGGGGACTCGACGGTATTACGCAACAATTTTGAATATCCCTGCCTTCATACAATCTTAAGAAGACATTGTTCCAAAGCCGAGAAATTTATTTGCGTAAGTGATCATAAGCCGGTTTTATTCACTTACCTTTTCGCATGTGGTTTCGTAATATAACTAATCGCATGGTTTTAAACTGATAAATTGTATGATATTGTATACAATACTAACAATAACACAATTGGGCTACGGGTAATTTTTTACAATTTTTTATTTTCGGTACAATTAATATACTTTTATGACAAATTTACATTTTCCTTTGTTGTAATATGGACAAAAGATGTAACTCTTTTGTTTTAATTGAACATAATTTATTTTGCTGTTATTTTATTAAAAGTCAATAGTAAACATTTCTGTGATTATCGGACTAATTACAGAATATAATTTTAATAATTTGTTTGTGTTTATGCCACATGTTGTGTTGAGCTTGGTGCATGTTTTTTTGCCAGTAACAAGACTAGTTGTATTTTTTATATATTATATTTATCTATAATTCAGTCTTTAACACTGGAATAAAATGTTTCTTATAAAATCTATGTGCTTTGGACTCGATTGTGTTCATAATTACTGGGGTAAATTATCGTTTAAGAGATAACTATTTTAAATCTTCCTTTATAATAAAATAAAAACAAATAATTGAATAAGAATACCAGTTTTAAAGGACATTTACTACAAATAGTAGCACAAATTAAGTATATTTCGCTCGCGGTTTATATTTTGTGTACAGTTGAAAATAGTTTTTCTGAAACTGAATAAATGGATATACTTTATTATTTCACACATGTTTCTTGAACTATTCCGTATTTCATAATTTTCTAGTTACAGTTAATAATCACATCGATCGACGAATAAAAAAAAATGACATAAAAATACGTCATTAAGATACAAGATGTCACCAATTTTATGTGAGAATTCGTTATATTTAAAATTCCATCGATTTTTTTATATGACTATATAAATAAATTTGCACCATAAAACAAAATTAAAAGTAATAATATTATTTTCAAGTTTTAATAAAATATCACAATCAAAATATTTTATTAATTATCTGTAAAGACTAAATGATTACAAATTCTGAAAGTATAAATTTTGATTTTTTTTCATATAGTAGAAATATTAGAAGTAAAATAAATACTGCACACACATTAAATCAAATCAATGATTTTGACCAAATTACGATTATTGTCCAATGACCGTAATGTTAGCATTGTATTGTAGCATTTATTGTATAATACAAGACTATGCTCAATATAGATGTAGGAGGTTCGTAACTTGAATCAAATCATAAGTAACTCCGACGAAATCAATCATCTCTAACGTTTTGTTGAAGTCAAGTCTGTTGAACAATGCCTTGGCCTGGTGACTGCTTCTTGTAGAATCTAGTTAATGCTTACGTGCAATACTATTGTGTCTTCAGATCGTCTTTCAGAGGTGCTTATTGATCGTGAGCGACATGTTATATATGTTTAACGTATCAACATGCGCTCTAATGCATAACTTACCAATAGTAATATTAAATTTGTTTGCCAATATGAAAATTAAGTTCACGATCTAATAGTTCTCACTATTCTATTAGCTTCGGTCCGGTCTATTATAATCCAGGCATATAAATTTGAATTCATAATCTTTGTGTCGTTGAAATTATATATATTAAAGTTCGAAAAAAATTAATATACTATTTTCAGAATTATTTTATTGGTAAGCCTTTTTTTATGAAGGGTCTATATTTCAGATATCCTTATCTTTGTCCGTGGGTGTGCGATATTTGTTAAATGTTATGAACTTTATTTTAGGTCTTACCATAGCCAGTAAATGTTGTGTAGTAACTAAATAATAGAGTTATAATATATAGGAGGGACTTTGGTTGCATGATTATTCTTTGTTAGTTCCTTGAAAACGAGGATAGGCGCGAACCATTATTTTCGGTGTCATACTACGGTTTATTGCAATTATCTTTATTTTTAAATGTTGTTTTTGAGAAAAACATAGCTTCCTTTGGTAATTGGAATAGAGATAAATGCAATGAAAGGAGATTCGTAGGCTATTGACGTACGTTAGTACATGCCCACGTATTTTCTTCCACGTATCTTTTATATTATGACACATTGGCGACGTTTTATGGTAAGCACAGTGCAAACCAAAATAACGGTGAGCGCCGAAAGGTGTACTATTTATCGGCAATCGTCACCGTCATATCAGCCAGTAGGTGTCTCAGCAGTTGGATGTGGTCTGCTAGACCCCGAAATACGACAATTTAAAAGAGGCCTTTGTGCACATGTTGATCGCGACGAAACCGGGTATAGATAGATTTCCAACAACAGCTCGTTTAGTTATTGGTATCACGACTGTCATTTTCAATCATCCAAAACGATATTATCTAATATGTTTTATAATGATAATTCTGAAAAAAAAAGACACGAGTTCAGCGGCGACAGCTTGGCAAGTAGTGCCATGGGTTATGGGGCTCGTGGTTTTTGCGATATGTGCCGCAATCAGCCTGTGGTGGGCAAAACGATGGCGTGCCGAGGTGAAGAGACCTCCTCGGCCCGATGAGGATGAGACAAAACACATCTTGAATACCCCCACGACGACTATAAGGGACATGATCGAACTCACCACCTCAGGGTCTGGATCTGGTAAGTTCTCACACATACTAATCTGTACATCTTATGTATACATATATGAAAATATGCTCTTACACTTTAATAACTTAGTAATTTTGTCTGTATGGGGAATTGATTTATATGAATGTAATATTTTGTTGAAATATAAAAGTGCGGCTTATGAATTGTGTTTAAGTTTTGGAAACACGTTTATATACAATTAGTCAAACTGCACCGACGGTTTGTACAAACTCTAGTTACTTTTAAATTATTGTCTCGGCAGTTACATTTATGTTTGTGAAAGAATAACTGATTTTTTTGCTGAATGTTTCATAAATCTTCACACTCAGATCGTATGGGTGTTATTAAAGCGGATATTAAAAAATAACAAAGGAACTCTTTTACAATCTTGAGAGGATCGTCTTATGTTTCATGCTGGCGCTGGTTAACCAGTTTTACGACAAAAGTTTAGTCTTTGGAATTGCAAAACTATGTTGAAACTTCATGGTGTTCACAGGATTACCGTTATTGGTGCAGCGATCTATAGCACGACAGATTCAGTTGATTGATATCATTGGTAAGGGACGCTTCGGGGAGGTATGGCGGGGCCGTTGGAGAGGTGAAAATGTCGCTGTCAAAATATTCTCTTCCAGAGAGGAATGCTCGTGGTTTAGGGAAGCGGAAATATATCAAACTGTCATGTTGCGACACGAGAATATTCTTGGGTTTATCGCTGCTGACAACAAAGGTTATATTCCTTTAATAATATTTTTTTTTATTTAAAAAAAAATCACTGACCTTTTCTAAAAAATAAATTTAAACACTTTTTATACAAACTAATTTTAAATGGAAACGTTCTAAGGACCAATCGTTCTTTGTGTAATTTGTAGAGAAGAACTATCTTGTTTTTTTTATGTTAATTAAATTCCAGTCTAAATACACGTTTTTCTTTAAAAACGTATTATTGTCAAAACACGTGTATAGAGCAAGAGCGATGTTTTATTATAATATTTTTTAATTTCGTCGCCATTACCTATAAAATTTTCCAGACAACGGCACGTGGACTCAACTCTGGTTGATCACTGATTACCATGAGAACGGATCTTTGTTCGATTTCTTAACAACGAGGAGTATAGATTCAAACACACTCGTGAAGATGTCGCTCTCAATCGCTACAGGGCTAGCGCATTTACATATGGATATAGTAGGAACAAAGGGTGAGTATAATTTTAAAAAGCTGAGCGGTTACTTATTGTTTTTTCTATGTTTTTATATAACGATAGTATTTGTTGCCAATGCCGCGCAGCGACAATTATAGACGCGGACTTTAATAAGAAAGTTAATTTGAATTTATGCTTCGAACGAGATTCAATACTATACAGCAGGATTTACACACCTATGGAACACCTATCTCTTATATTTAAATAAGTATATACGCAATGGTTATATTTTATTCGCAACTATTATAGTCGTCGATTTACGGTTACTTATCAGGAAGTGGTGGTTACTATGATGGTCGTATGATCTCCTGTACGTAAAGAAATTTTTTACCAATTTTATTTCATGACATATTTCTCTTCGAAATGCATTAAAATATGTAGAACAAATATGTTATAATAATAACGAAATTAAAATAATTAAAAAGAAATATAAATCGTAATGGTGCGTAAACGTATAGTCGAATTTATTGTTAGAAATTTTAATTATTGTGTGTTATTTACATCTTATATAAAGTCAATATTTGTTAAGACCAAAAATATAGAAAAAAAAAATTCATTTCAAAAATTTATTTCATCATCGCTAGTTTTTTTTTACTTTTTCAATAAACTAGTTAACAGTTTTGTAAGTATAATTGTGATAAACTAATGTAATATTACTATTTTTTAAATTCGTCCGAAAAACGCTCTGATATAATATGTATCGAGGTGTGAAATTTATAGTCAAGGTCAGTTATACGTCAGACTCAGCATATGCTAATTTCTGAATGCAAAGGTTGCCCGGATAAACGTTTTTGGAATATTTTATAACTGGTGTTTTATATTGGTATAAAAATATCCCATATTCTACTTCAATACATAATCGATTTCTTTAACATATTTCATTAGTATCAGTCGTGGCGTTTTAGTGGGATTAGTATTAAATGTTCAAAGTAATATGCTAGATGTAATGCTAGCAGCTGTTGCCCGCTTATTTATGCTGTGCGGTACAATATAAGAAATATATCTTATGTCCTATCATCATTACATAGTATAAAACAAAGTCCACACCGCGTCTGTCTGTCTGTCTGTTCGCGATAAACTCAAAAACTACTGGACGGATCTTTATGCGGTTTTCACCAGTGGATAAAGTGATTCATGAGGTACGTTTTGGTATATAATTTGTCCAGGATTTTTTTATAATCAGGGCGGGACAACGTCTGCCGGGCCCGCTAGTTCTATGATATAATAGAGTTCTGCTCCTAACATTTCAGTTTCATAATAACAAATTAAATAGACATTTTTGCGTATGGTTGGATAAAGTGAGAAAAAATATTATAAATCGCAAGTAATATACATTGGCGCCGACTGTTGAATTTTTGCATTTGCATGTATTTCCATATTTGAATTTAATTAGTGAAAATTAGCGACCGACGGTGAAAGAAAACAGCGTTGGAACATCCAAACGAATATTAAACCACAGTGTCAATATCAAATAGAGACATTTTTTGGTATTTGAAATTGTTAATATGTTTTGAAGTCGCATGATGATTTAACCCGGTACTTCCTTCGGGAAAGAACTGGAAATATCGGTGTACGGTGTTATTTTTATTATTTGCATGCGATTGCATTAATGTCGTCAATTTATTTCTACTTATCACTCAAATTTCCATCTTTAATTCAAAATAGTAATCTTTATATACATAATATTTATTGCCTTAGTATGTAACACAAGTTATATTGACGTAATTCTAATTCTTAGTGGAATTTCGAATTAAAGAATCATGATGAAAAAACATTTTCTCCAGGAAAACCTGCGATAGCACACAGAGACTTGAAGTCGAAAAACATACTGGTGAAGAGCAATCTTACGTGCGTGATTGGAGACCTCGGCTTGGCGGTGAGGCACAATGTAATCAATGATTCGGTAGATGTCCCGACGACCAACCGCGTCGGTACTAAGCGCTACATGGCCCCCGAGGTTAGTAAAAATCATATATAGTACTAGCAGGCCCGGCAGACGTTTTCCTGCCTTTATAATAAAAAAAAAAACCGGAGCGCACTCTACTGAGTCCAATTGTGATTCTAAACCAATCTTGAATCCACCTTAACAGTCACAGAAAATTTCATCAAAATCTGTATAACCATTTAGGAGTTCATTCTCATAAGCGTTCACGTAAGCAGATTTTTTGTAATTTTTGACCGTCTTCGTCCTCCTGGTCATCCTCCCATACTTACGTAAACATATATATATATATATATATATATATATATATATATTACATAGTATAAAACAAAGTCCCCTACCGCGTCTGTCTGTCTGTCTATTCGTGATAAACTCGAAAACTACTGAACGGATCTTAATGCGGTTTTCACCACCGGATAAAGTGATTCATAAGGAACGTTTTGGTATATAATTTGTCAAGGATTTTTTTTATAATCAGGGCGGGCAACGTCTGCCAGACCCGCTAGTTGGATATACACAAGCTCTTATACTACGCGTCATTGATATGACGCAAGCGCAATACGGTCAGTCATGCTTACTGGCAGCGAAATTATAAATTTATCTCTTGCCAAAAATACCGCCCAACGAAACCTAAAAGAGTTTTCACTGCAAAAAGATGAATTATTATTTAAATTTTGACCACTCGTTCTTATATATATTACTAGCTGTCCCCCGCGGCTCCGCACGCGTTTTTTTTAAATGTATTAAAGAAATGTAAAATTATAAGTAGGTGTGTACATTACAAAAATGCTTTTTCAAAAACATTTGTAACTACGACACGCACCATCTACTGTATTATGTTACGTGTACATTAGATATGTGAATACGAATAGTATATCGAATGGGATGGGATTTATCATCAGCAGCATACCTGGAACTTTAACCTACTATATACCACCCTCGATGCTCACTAACACTATATAAGAAAGTAGGTAATGAAAATTTTAAACTATACATTATCGAACAATTTGTGTTAAATTGTTTATTATATAGATATAACATGCCCATATTGTCAATATAATTGTGTTATTCTTATACGTTGCTATAATCCCCGATTTATGTATAGTAGTTCGACGAAGCCGTAAATGCCGCAAAGCTAATATCATAGTCAGTTCGAGAAAAAAAAACTGAGTTATGTAGGTGCAAACTTGGTAAATAAAACAAAATGACCGCCAAATTGACCAAAATTATAATATAATTCAAATTACATACATTTATTTTTGGAGTCCAGTACAGCGCACGTCTCACGCGCTTGTTTACAGTAAACAAATTATTTTTGATCAATTTCACACGAACGAATGCATAGGTAACAGTTCATCACTACATAGTGTAAAACAAAGTCCTCTGATCTGTCTGTTTATCTGTTCGCGATAAAGTCAAAAACTACAGAACGGATTTTCATGCCGTTTTCACCAGTAGGTAGAACGGTTCATGGGGAAGGTTTAGGTATAATTTGTCAAAGTTTTCTTTTTATTATCAGGGCGGGACAACGTTTGCCGAGCCCACTACCTTAAAATAAAATAGTTCATTAGTTAGTTGTTTGCCAGTGAAAGTACCGTGAAAATTAATTCAAGCATTTCGGATATTCCACTGCGGCTGAAAAAAACCTAAATTACTTTTTATGAGGTCTGCAATCTACCAGTGAATATCCCGTGAAAATCGGTCCAACCATTTTGGAAATAGCAATGCGGACGAAGTCGCGGACAAATAAAATAGAATATGTCAACCGCTATAATTCCGGCTTTCTGGCAGTAAAAAGTAAAATTCCCGTTAAAATAGGTCCAGCCGTTTTGGAGATTACCCGGAACAAACAAACAAACAGACAAAATATAATAATGTAAAAATATAGACAAAGTATAAAAAAAAATTTTTTTTGGTCATTTGTAGCCATATCCATTCATCAAAAAGTTGTTATTTTAATTGTACATACACAAACTTTATTTTTATAATACGTAATAGAGAACAATTAAAAAATTGGAAATAAAAGTAGTATAAACTTTTTGCATAGGAAAACAAAATAAACTTTGATAATGTTTGCGATAGAAACTTACCACGTTACCATGGCAACGTATATAACACTAACGCTAACTAAATCTCTCGAAAGGAAAAAAGGGCCCGATTTTGGAGCATTTTTCATTGGTGCTCTGTTTCTATTCGTCTTAGCGTGATGATATATAACCTAAAGCCTTCCTCGATAAATGAGCTATCTAAAACAGAAGGATTTTCTCAAATCGGACTGGTAGTTCCTGAGATCATAGCGTTCAACCAAACAAACAAACTCTTCAGCTTTATAATATTAGTATAGATATATATATATATTACTTATAATATGTACTTTATAGGTTTTGGAGGAATCGATGGATTCGCGGCAATTCGATCCGTACAAACGTGCAGATGTCTATTCATTCGGTCTCGTTCTTTGGGAGATGGCGCGTCGTTGTGGCGCTATGCCCGACGAATACCAACCACCGTATTACGATTGCGTTGCGCCAGATCCCTCGCTCGAGGATATGAGACGGGTCGTATGCGTCGACCAACGAAGACCTAACGTACCGAACAGATGGTATTCCGATTCGGTGAGTATGCCTTCTAGGATATTAGATCTGATTGGATCGTAACCAGCACGGCAAAGGAGTTTGTCAGACACGAAATACACGTTTGAATTCGTGATGCACACCTGCCGGGTACACATGTGTGCTAGCTAACTTAGTTTAGCTTAGACAGACTCGCGAAGATACATCCAAGACAAAGGTTCGGCCACTCTGTCACCCTTGAACTTGTAGCCGAGCGGCGAAGTGCCTTAAACGCTCGCCTTAGTCCGGTGAAGTTGTGAAGGCCCGTCAGTACGAAAAAAAAAGATGGATGCCGCAATGGGGAGGTACACTGCTTATTTATCCCGCTAGGTGGCGCATAGTCGTTGGTTCTGGTGTATTGTCAAGCTCATGTCAAATAATGACGGGGGATCTTACAAGTAAAATAATGCAAACTGAACGTCCTATATGTCCTATAAAATACTCAATATGATCTAGGCCACAATTATATACCACTAGCATATAAGAGTAAAATAAATAAAAAATATTTTTTTTAAAACAAACTTATACTATAAACGTATAATTGGACTAATAAGAATATAATAAGTTGAAGTTACCTTTAACATATATATATAATTGGTATGTTAATCGATTATAAAAGAAAAATGATATAATTTATAAATTGACTACAATTATGTATAAAAAACATAAACAATTTATAAACAAAACTATATAACATATCAAATTGTCATATAGATAAATGTATTATTGCGATCTATAGAGAAAAATTGAAGAATATATATGTACAGCGTAAAGCTACATAAGTGTCACTGCCGATGGCGCAAAGTTTGAATAATTTTTTTACTTTAGCGTCCGCCATTTTGAACTTTTCGTCTTAATTCGGAAGCCGAAGGGTAAGTACGATAAAAACGTTTGACTTTGACAACTCGTTGACAAGAACCAATTATGCTAGCGCCATCTGAGATTTGCTTTGCCTATCTGAGATTAGCTTTGCCTGTGCCTCCCCATTAAAATAGAGTAACTAATTACCGCCTTTATACATACATAGTAGGGTGGAGTGAAAAAAACAATTTTTTTTTTTTCTAGGGGGGGGGAAAAAATGAAAAAAAAAAAAAAAAAAAAAAAAAAAAAACAGCAAAAAAAGAAAAAAAGGAAAAAAAAACAAACAGGGGGAAAAAAGATGGGGGTTATACATAGGCCCATGAAAGTTCGTTTTTCTATTACAATAATTTTAATGATTAATTCAGAGTTTCTAATAATAATGAAAACCTTTTTTTATAATGTATATTTTTTGTCAATGACAGTATAATTTTGGAATGTAGCGGCTGATGTAGAGTTGAACGCAATTATGTTGTCATTTGAAACCCATAACAAGTTACGCCCATATACTGGACAGTGTGATATTAGTTAAATTTAATCGAAGTTGTGATGTTTTTTTTTAAATAGGTGCTCTCCGCGATCTCAAAAGTCATGAAAGAGTGCTGGTACCACAATCCTGCAGCTCGTCTAACAGCTCTCCGTATAAAGAAAACTCTGGCGAACATTGGAACAACTGACTACATCAAACTGTAAAAATTATCCTTAATAATATATATATCTAAACTGGTATGTGAAGGTTGTTTACTTCTTACTGAAATAAGGGTTTTTTCAAACAAAATATTCTTCAAGTGTAAAAAATTAAGGATTAATAAAATGTAATATTTTTGGGCGTCATGTAAACTCTCTTTCATGAAACTGTAAAAATTATCCTTAATAATATGTCTAAACTGGTATGTGAAAATTGTTTGCTTCTTACTAAAATAAGGGTTATTTCAAACAAAATGTTATTTAAGTGTAAAAAATGAAGGATTAATAAAATGTAATATTTTTGGGCGTCATGTAAACTCTCTTTCATCAAACTGTAAAAATTATCCTTAATAATATATCTAAACTGGTATGTGAAGGTTGTTTACTTCTTACTGAAATAAGGGTTTTTTCAAACAAAATATTATTTAAGTGTAAAAAGTGAAGGATTAATAAAATGTAATATTTTTGGGCGTCATGTAAATTCTCGTTCATTTTCTTATGTAAAGATTTTTCTTGTTTATTTTAGCTTTTGTTATTAAACATGATAAAGAGTAATTAATAATGATATTGTATGTGAATGTTGAAAACACATAGAAAGGTTACCGACTATGAAAAAAAAATATTGATAATAATTGAGAGAATAATATTCTGGCAAAATTAAATATGAATAACAGCTCTTTGGAATACTGAGTTAAAAACTTAATCGCTTTTCGATTTTCGCAAACCAGTTCAAAAAGATTATTGTAAATTTTAAATGCCATGCGTGATCGTTAACCCAGTAAACTCATGAGTTTTTAATTATTTTTTTATATAAATCTGATTTAAAATCACATTTACTGGACAGTAGTTTATGAGTATTGTACCTACTGTTAAATAAATACGCTCTTGAGAACTTATTTCACCAGGCTCTGACTTGGCCTCTTAATGTGATTCTAGTCAACAATTTTAACATTCTTATTGTTGTTGACCTGTTTAAACTCCAATAGTTTATCATGGAATTTCATGGGCTTCTCTTTCGCCCTCTATTTAGGCCGATTGTATTCTAAGCTGACATTCGAAACAATCTTTTTTTAAATATTACTCTCCGAAATGTTTGACCATATTAAAGTTCCTATATATATATATATAATTTAAATAATTAGTCTGAGTTAATATATTCTATAAATTATACGTCATTTTGGTTATAAGTGGTATAAGTACGGCACGTATGTTATTTTTACATAAGCAACTGTTTAGTTTTACTAACGATACATGTGTAAGTAATAATTTAGTGCTAACAATAGTGCCACAATATCTTGTTGTTTACGGATTACGAATGATTGACTGTGGATTCGTGTATTTTAAATTTCTTATCTTATACAAAATGTGTCGACAGTGTAACCTCGATATAACGAAACTGAAGGGTGTTGTAAAATATTCGTTACAGTGAGTAATTCGTTACAATGCGGTTTGTTATCATTATCAACGAGGTTAGGTTGGAATACGATTCGTTTTAACAAAGTGAGGGAACCTGTTTATTAACCTCAATATTACGTATATGTCCATCTGCTTACCCTGTTAAAACGAACAATTTGCATCTTAAAAACTAACAACAATTACAAACAGTAATGTTTATATTAATTATTTAGCATCAAATAACAATAACTATTTTACGAAGAATTTCGCGTGTCTGAACTTGTCGAGGTATGAGTTATTGCGAATTAAGTGGGAATAATTGGTAGGATACGTTATGTATGTATGTAAACATTTCTTAAATAAAGGTCAACGACATTTTTATCTATATTCTGTAATTATTGAAAATTCGCTATAAAGAGGTTTTGCATTAGTTCTTACTGGTGAACATAGGGTATATGGAAAGTATCTTTAAATCGAGGATTTCGTAATATTGAGTCTGGTTATATTAAGGTTACACTGTAGTACGTGTAAATATTTTTTATGAACATCGAATGTGTTTTTTTGTTTTGTTTGATAGAGCTATATTGTTTTAAATAGAACTCGTATTATTGAGTATAGTGGATTCTAGATGAGATTAAATTATAAAATACTAATTATTCTGGATACGGTTGTCAGCTTAAATGTAAACGGCCTCGGCCTCAAAGCCGATCTAGCAAGTCTCCTGATCCGCTACCTCTTAGAATATATTTAATATCAGAAAGGAGCATTTATTATACTAACATGTTATAAGATATAACATTATATAGACTATCAAGTTGTAGTGATATGTTTTTGTTACCAAGTACGTAAGTTTTAACTTTTGTTAAGGATTCTATTTTTTTTTTAATTCCGTTTTCGTCCAGAACAAATTGTATAAAGTGTAACAAGTCTTTCCTTTTTTATTTTTAATACTTTTATTTATGTATGATTTGTTTTGTGTTGTTGTGTTTTCTCGTATTCTTTTATATATAGGAGAGTTTTAAGTTGTCAAGTAATATATTAAAACCATTGATATACAAAAACCCAAAATGCACACGTCACGTCTCACAGCCGGCACACAAAAATGAGTGCAGAAGTTTAGATTATCATTGTAAAAACAACTTTAAATCATTCAGGTGAGGTTGGATTTGCAAAATCACACGTTTATCGCATAACTATAACCGCGTATGTATATTGGAGAGTTCTTGCGGACGTTTTTGAGCGCTACTTTTACTCGAGACTACGTGTCTTGAGTTTTTATATATCAATGGTTAAAACGTGAACCATTTTTTTATGGGTTTGTCGAGTGTATTGTGTCATCGCCGCCTCAGAATCATTTACTCGTGGACAAGTAAAAGAAAAAGTTTTTTTCGCTTTTTTTTTGTAAATTGTGTGTTCGAAATCGGTTTTGTAACATTCACGTAATTGTGTAACAGATAACTCATTAATCATTCGAATGTATGAAATTAATTACAATTATCGTTAGACAGTAATTGGCATAGTCCAGGAGTCTTTTTAATTCCAGGTAAAATATCTCTATCACTTTCGCCTAAATTCGTTCCCGTAATAAATATAACGTTCACGGAATACACATTAGTGACGTAATAATTACGTTACTATTCTATGCTATATGACTATTGTTATACTTATGCTTTCGCTTATCGAAACGGGTGTGGGGGCTCGTTAGTTTTAATGAAATTATTTCGTGTGACTTTAAAATTAAATGTATTTAGCCATCGTTAATATTAATTACAAATGGATGAGAAAACATCAACGTCCGTTTCGTATGCAAACACGTGACTCTATAGTATATTAAGCGAGTGATTGAAATTTAAAAAGGTAAAAAAAAGAAGAAAATATATCAAAATAGAGTCGCATCACTAAAATTACATATTTTCATACGTATTCCGTAAACGGGATTCTTGAAATAAGGTTTTTTAATTTTGTATATAATGGAGTAAATAATATTATATAGTCATTCAATGTTTATGATTTTGATTAGGGCGTAGATTTCGTACGTTTATAACATATTATAGTTTTATTATATTTTATATTAGACAGTACAGTTGAAGGAATAATTATAAATGGTAAGATATTGAGTTTCGTGGAAACTCAATATATTTTATTAAATATAGAATTGAATCGGACACTATCATATGTTTGACATAATAATATGATGAAACATTTACATGGGTTTTCAAACTGTACTGACTCCACCTATTTATATACACATTATTAGATTTCAATTTTAATTAGTAAAATAGATCACCGGTGATCATTTTCCTACAAGCAGCTTTGTTACGTACAAAATTATTTATTTATACGAGTAAATATTTTATACAATGTGAATTTTTATTAATCGGAATAATTAATGTTTAATACTGTGTATTAATTTTTATTTTAGTTATTAATATAATGTCTAAGTATAATTCGGATTGTAAGTATATCTAATTGCAGTTATATATCCCTAATATAATATTCGTCGACAATGACATTTATAGACTGATAATATCTACTATAGCAATAATCGTTTTATAACTACACTCCGTTATTTAATCTCGTAGAATAAATTGACAATCGCTAATGTCAAACTTCAAAATAGTGTTGCCACATAACATTTTCATATATTGCCATAAGATTTATTTTATGTTTCGATTATTTTAATATAGAATTTGAAATATGCGAATGAGGTTAATAAAACTCAATAAATAACGATTATCAATAAATAATCTATGACTTTAAATACATACTATTGATAATTAAAAAAAAAAAGAAAACACTTCCGTTGATCTACGACTATCGCGATTTTGTTTATATTATTCGGTATTCACCTCCAAAGCCATCGGTTTTTTTTTTGGAAACATAAAACTAAGACGTACTTACAAGTTTCTTACGTTTTTAAAATTAATTACGATTCGTTATTTTAAAAATGCAATTAATCGGCATCACAGTAAATGTTCTTTTTATTCTAAACAAATTAAATAACGGACTATCCACAACGAAGCGGGCGAATCATTCTGCGGACTGACAGTTTAGATTAAAAATAATATATACATTTTTTTTTGTTAATACTTCGCTATAACGTGTATTATTTACACTATCACGTTCTGTACATATTATAAATATGCATATTGTTTATACGCGTCTTCAATTATATTCTAATTGGTTGACGTTTCGGTCTTATAAAGTTACCAAGTCGTGGTTATGAGCTGAATGATGTCGAACATCGAATGAATAGAATAATTGAAGAGAAAACATGCTAAACATATATTTATAAAGGTTAATTATGTTATGTAAGCGTTTAAAATTAATATAGGTAACTACTTTGTATAGCAAAGATACATATTTTTGAAACAGGTACATAATTCGTAGAAGTTTAAATAGTTCAGGTATAAGGATATAAGTCTTAATTGTTTTTAATCGATCGGCATCCATTTTCAAGCAATTACCATGTTGGTGCTTAGTAATTAGTTTGTACTAACGAAGTATATGAAGACTAGATTATTTTAAAAATTGTAATATATATTCTTTATGGAATTATGACAGGTCTTTTTATAATATTGGTCTATTTATTTCGCTCGCTTCGTCGTTGAGTCAGAGGACTTATATTCATTACAGTCCATAATCTATGAAGATATAATAGTTTGCTAACCAGATATTTAGACGAAGATAAAGATA
The DNA here is from genome assembly GCA_036509395.1 of Antheraea yamamai. Lineage (NCBI taxonomy): Eukaryota > Metazoa > Arthropoda > Insecta > Lepidoptera > Saturniidae > Antheraea > Antheraea yamamai. The sequence goes on along the minus strand of AP028424.1, from coordinate 7,231,756 downwards.
TAGTTTTAGTATAAAAATTAGGAACGTAAATAATTAGTTTTTAACTTTTACTAATAATACGGGAAACTTAAATTTGAATAAAACAAAGTTGAAACGATATTTTTAGAATTGCTTATAGGTTACAAAATAATTAAATACTATATTATTTCATGGAATTTACTATTCCTGGGCGCCTTAGCACCGAGTAAATATCTCAATCAGTCGTATATCAAAGTGACGTCATAAATATGGTTCACCATTTTGAATGAATCTTGAAATTATATAAAAAGAAAATGAGGGAAACTTTTAATAGTCATAGGTTACTTTGAAGAGTTTTGAACATTTTTATGAGTCGGATTTGCTTAAATCACTCAATGCGCGTTGGCTGATAATGAAATGTTATTCAGAACGCTGTTTAGGTCGATAAGTGTAATGAATTTAGTCAGTGGTTAATGTAATTAATAGCGCATTATTAATAGAATTAATATTAAGGTGAAACCACACGCGAGACTATGGAATACGACCGTGTATCAAATTTTTATAACATAGCTCATAGTATGAGTTATTTGATTCTAAATTGATCCTTGGTGTTCTTAAAAAGCAATATATTCTCTTTGAACATGTTAAATGCATGTATTTAAAGAGAAATCTGTAACCTTGTTACCTCAAACCGTACAACGTTTAGAATATAATATTATTAATGTGGTTTAGATGTTCTAAATTATTTCTGTGTTAATCTACGTACTTTTATACCCGTATTGTTATGTGTATTGGATATACTAAGTGTTGTCGTGATGCTCGCAAGTCCCTTTTAAAATTATATATAGGTATAATAGTGCCCTTGGTAAGGAAAAAGAGTCTATCTAACAAAAACATCATCCCAAAAAACTGCGAGAAATATATAATTGCCGCTCTAACAAAGAACTATCAATTCGTTTTTTTTATTGTGTGAACAAAAGCTAATGGGCCAACAGAAAGCAATATCTAGATTTGCCTTCTTTCCTTCTCTGAATATGTATACAAAACTGGGTATCGCAATAAATAACATCTCTTTGTTTTGGACGGCAGAATGGTAGTATCATTAAATTTACCTTAAAAAATACAATCTAAAGTTCACTTTAATGTCGATATAATTTTTTTATTAGATGAAGTAAATAATACATCATTTTTAAATGTATTGTACATTTCAGTTACTGTTTTTTTTTCTAATAATAAGTCCTATGAAGTGCTCTGTACTTAGGAATTATTGCTTTTAATTCATGTAATTTTATTTTGGCTTGCGAGTTATAGTTAAGTACTTGATGTCGTACTATAGATATATATATAGACAAGTCTAATGACATTTGTTCGGTATTCAAGAAAATTTTAATTTTTAAGGAGTTTATGTGATACAATCAAAATCTTTGCCAATTCGATAAGGTTATATCTTTAACCGACATGATTACTTCTAGATATCATTCTAATATACCATGTGGTTGTCTATGTAAAGAATTTAGTGTTTGTTATGTTGCTCCAGGTTTTAATTGACATTATTAATGATAATCAGAGTGAAAGTTGCTAATTACGCACACTACTATTCTATTCTAACGAAATCATAATTGAAATCTGATGGTTTTAGATAATAGGTCAATGGCTAACTTGTCATAAAAGTCATAGACATAGCATGGACAACCTCATCTAATGCAATGGAAACGTCATCGTTGCTTATATTTGCACAATAGATACTTTTATATATCTTTAAACGTCTTTTTGACTTTTGCTATGATAATGGTATCCTTTCCTAATTGCTTGATTAAGTCTAATAACGCAACATCCATAAAACTAAACATTTTTCAGAGGAAAAACAAGCAACTTTTAATTATGGTTTTTTTGTAATTGAGTCTACAGAAGTGAAATCAGAAATGTCCACTTTCAATGAAAAACATGGGTATACTGTTTTTATTCACAGTGTATAGAGCAATTACAAGATATAAATTACAACTTTATATGTAAACGATATTGTCACATACAGAAGAACACATAGTTCCTGATTAAGTTACTCACATTCGTTGAACTTAGAGTAATTTCAAAATAATAACCCATAACTAAAAAGTTTTTTACATACTCGATTATTATCCTTAAAAGTCTGTCTGCAAACACCCCCAATGAAATACCATCAACCACCACATTTTTGTACTTTATTCTTTCGACTGCCTAAGTTCGATGGTGGCATTTGAATTAACAATTGAAGCAATAAAACATTCTAAATATAACACAAGAGTTTCTACGTTTTGTTATTTGTTGAAATTAATATAATGAGAATAGTATACATAGGTCTTCAAGTTAATATTAACATATTGCAATGATATTTGTTCGTACTTTGAACCATCTGTTTAAATTTATTCGATGAGCAATACCAATAAAGTACAATTTATATTTTTTTATGAGTAATTAAAATTGTAAAGAGCAGCGTTCAGAACAAACATGAATGTACGATTTCTACTACGATATATTCCAAATACACTGGTTTTTTGTTACACAAGAAAAGCGATTCGAAATTAATATTGTAAACTGAATTTCGAAGAGGACCACAACTCGTACTGACATACATTTTCTAAAGAGTAAGCAAGATAGCCATATTAAGAGTATCGCGCGCTTTTGATAATGTTCAATTACATAAGACGAAATTCAAATTATGTTAATGTTACGTACAGTCTTTTTCGATATTTTTGGTCGCTTTCAATGTACGTTTTTTCGCATAATACAGTCTAGAATTTAATAGAAAGTTAAAATATTATTACAGGAATTTGAAATTGGCATATGTATATTTAAGTTAATTAGTATAATTTGCTTAAGTTGTTTTAATGTTATGCATAATATATTTATTTATATCTAAATTTCTGTTTTGCACATTTATATTCAGAGCGGCCAAAAATTTGGCAATGACTATTAAGGGTAATACTATTAAAAATTATAATGTATTTTAAATTGTAACAGCTTTGATATGCTTGCTAATAATTAACTAACTAAAACTTGAGATGGATACTAAGGTTCTGTTTCTTGTGTAACATTAAATCATTGTCCAGATATGTTTATTATTTTTATGTAAATATCCTTATTTAATTATTTCATTGACTAAGTTCTATTAATTAGTTATTGATTGGATTAATGAATAAAGTGTTTTTTTATAAATAAAAACTGCATTCTTTTATTAAACTACTATTGAAAAATGTGTTTTTGTGTTCCCAGGTTATGATTGATGAATGCGAATTTCACTGAATGACTTCATATTATAATCCTTTTACTGTGGTGTTATTTGTGTTAAAACGGTGGTCAAGCCTCATTTAAATAAAGAGTATAAATAGGGGGGTTGGTATGTACAATAATGACATTGTCACTGTGAACACCAGAAAGTTGGCATGCATTGCTTTTAATGGAGTATTTTACATTATCGACATTACTACAACTGGGTAGTGGCTTATATTATATGCTTTCTAGATTTCATAAGGTGACTACAGGGCCTGGCGGATGTTATCCCGTCCTGATAATAAAAAAAACCTTGTCAAATTAAATGCCTAAATCTTCCTCGTGAATCACTATCTACAGGTGAAAACCTCATGAACATCTGTATTATTTGAGTTTATCGTGAGCAGACTGACAAACGTGGCAAAGGACTTTGTTTTTATAATATGTAGTGATTTGACATGAAATAACAGTTCATAGTAATGTGTAAAATGTTGAGTACCATTTTGTGTATAGACTTATATACATACTAGCGGTCACGGCCGACGTTGTCCTGCCTTGATAATAAAAAAAATATCTAAAATTCAACCGCAGCGGCACCTACCGGGTCCAATTGTGAATCAAAACCATTCTCGGATCCACTGGAACACGCACACAAAATTTCATCAAAATCGGTCCACTCATTTAGGAGGAGTTCAGTGACATACACGCGTACAGAAGAAACTTATATATGTATAACTAGCTGACCCGTGCCCACTTCGTTGGGCGGTAATAGGCATTATCAAGCTACAACTTTTCTCTAGAACTCAATCATATAATATATATCTCATAATTAAGGCAGCGTTCGTAAGAAAAGTTTTTGTTCGACCATTTTTCTCCGACTCCCCAGATATTACACCCTACAACCTCACAAACTTTACCTCTTTATAATATTAGTATATAGATTATAGCCCCTGCCCGCGACTTCGTCCGCGTAGTAATAGTTACTACTCTGGGCTAACGCTGACACACAGCAGAAGCTCTCAAAAAGAAAAAAGCATCTCGATTTTGAAACATTTTTCATCTGTGCTCCGCTCCTATTGGCCTTAGCGTGATGATATATAGCCTATAATCATTCTCGATGAATGAGCTATATAACACTGAAATAACTATTCAAATCGGACCAGTAATTCCTGAGATTACCCCTTACAACGCCACAACGTCACAAACTCACAAACTTTACCTCTTTATAATATTAGTATAGAAGATAATTTATAAAGACTAAACTGTGTTTCTTATAACAAATAAGTTTAGCAAAATGCTGAAATGTTATATAGGTATTATTATATGTGTAGCATTACTTAGTGACAATGTAGAGTAGAATTTATACCACACGAAACGTGCGACAATTTTGTATGACAACTAGTCTAAAATTTGTTAATCTATCTTCAACTAAAATTCAATTCTAAACCAGTTATTTTTAATGTAGAGTATTGTTCGATTTACATAATACTTTTATGTTACTGAACACTGTTACTGGACTAACATTTAAATCAACCATTACAGTTTGAACCTTATACATGTAAATAAAACACATAATAATTGATATTATTTTATTGGACGGATTAAAAATATAACATAAAACTAAGTAAAAGTTACAAATTGTTTTGGCTTATAATTAATAAATTGATTTTAAAAATGATTAAGGCTATAAAAGAGGTATTAAAAAAGGTAATGATCATTTTTGGAATGCTAGGTATAATTTTACACCTATAAAAATAAACAGATATAAGACATGCTTCTTTCTTACTCATTTTTTAATAGTATTTGAAACTGTCTATATGACAGGATTTATAATGTTTTGAAAATTTTTAAAACATCAAGTAACAATTTGCCAATTCATCATTACATTATAAAAAGTTGAATATAAAAAAATATAAACCTTAACACTAATTAAACTATAAAATATATACTTAAAAAATCAGATCTAGAAGGACGGATTAAGATTGAGAAGACACAAAATTGATATGACATGTTTTTCAATACAGAAATATCAATATACAAGTCCCGAGGAGTATCTCTAACTGATGTGTATATGCATCATATGTGATCAAACAATGAAAAAAAGGAGTACATAAAATCTATCAGATAAATTTTGAAAATATTATGCATATGATAGCTCTTGTTCGTATGCTTTTACATCGTCCCATTCATACTGATCTGAAAGTGTGGTGTGCCGTAGTTTGCACCATTTGGAGCCAAACCTCAACATTAATATTATAACCATTACAATGAACAGCGAGAGAATAGCAACTGCAGGATACAACATTAGAAATGCCATCTTTTATATGTCACTCTCTCTCTTTTGTAGCTCCAAATATTCTTGAGATGAAATCAGTGGGTGTCGTGATATTGATGTAGGTACTTCAGATTCGTATTGTAAATCTTCTTGATATTCCTGAATGTAATATTCAGCTGGTAAATTTTCTATGTTTAATTCAGTCAAATCCAGAGGTGGCTGTTTATGGGGTGTTGTGGACCAGATGGATACAAGCCAGCGATTTCCTGAAAATGTTTAATACATTTGATTAAAATACTGACAAGCTTGCTAAGTGACACCATGTTGCATGAACATAATTTAAAACTTGTTTTAAATTCATTTTGGGACTTTTGAATATTTATCATGAAATTGATAATTATTAAATTTATAACATAATTAGCCCGCATAACCCACCCTGATTATGAAAAAATCCTTGACAAATTATATACTAAAACATTCCTCATTAATCACTCTATCCACCGGTGAAAACTGCATGAAAATCCGTTTGGTAGTTTTTCAGTTTATAGCGAACAGACAGACAGACGCGGTAAGGGACTTTGTTTTATACTATGTAATAATTGTACCCCTTACTTTTATAAAAGTGGTGTAATACCTAGTTTATGTTGTTAACATAAATACATGACAAATATCTATATTTTTACAATAATATTATAAAGAATTACCAGTATGTCTATCCAGCCAATAGTCAGAGTATCTTGAACAACAGCAAATAACATTCAAAATTACAATTGAACCCAAAAGTACAGAACAAATTGCTATTGCTATATAGAATGGTGTAAAATCTCCAATATGTGAAAATACAGGGTTTATAGGTTTGTATGTCCCATTCCCTGTAAAGTAAGGGTTAATTTCTGTCCCATTCACTGTAAAGTAACGGTTAATTTCTGACCCATTCCCTGTAAAGTAAGGGTTAATTTCAGATGTCGACATAATGTTCTATAAAACCGTTGTAACCTGCCGAAGAAAAAATCGCAAGTCAAACTATGTTTAGGCCGCGCCTATAAAATGTTTATCCCGGTTGTGGAATGTAGGGCGTGGTGAAACTTTTATATTATATTCAATTAAAGACTCACTCGTTTATTGTACACGGAACTCTTTCCAATAGTAATTTATCTATAAAGATATATGACGTTATAATGCTAATGAATAATAACGTTCGTTTATAATAAATTTTGAAATAAACAAACTATATATGAACCTTTGCTTGCCTAAATGCAAGCGTACGTAGAGATGTACTGTTGATATCGATATTATATTTTATCATATCGATATAAACTACTTTTTTTAACGATATGCCGATATTAAAATTTGAATATCGGCGGTCGATATTTTCTCTGATATACATCATCATCTTGCCCATGTCCCACCTAGGTAGAGTTAATACAACATGTTTTCCTTTTCCACTTTCCTCTGTCACATGTCATCTCAGAATTCACACCTATTATACACACGTCATTTTTCACACACTTTATCCATACCTTTTTCGGTCTTCCTCTATTCTTATATCTGTCCACCTTCATACTTATAACTATTCTAGATGTATGTCTTTCATCTCTCTTTATAACATGCTCATATCATGCTAATCTATTACTCCTCAACTTTTCTGTCACTGGTGATATTTTCAAACTTTATCTGATATATTCATTTTTATTCTTATCGATTTTAGTTACACCACACATACATCTTAATAATCGCATCTCTGCCGAGTGCAGTTTTCTCTCCTCCGTTTCATTCGTTACCCAGTACTCAGGTGCATACAGTATGACTTGTCTTATAATAGTTTTATACACCTTCCCCTTGACTTTCAAGGACATTCGTAAATCGCAAGACATCCCAAATATCTTACGCCATTTCCTGCATCCTGCATTTGTCTTATTCCTCATGTTGTTGTCTACGTTGGCGTCGTTTTGGATTAATGAAGCGAAGTACCGGAATTTGGAGCAGGCTGGTAATGGTAATCTTAGTAGTCAAACAGCTGAACATATAAAGTAACGAATATTTTTTACACTCTTACGGAAAATTATTGGTACGCATAATTATCTTATTTAGAAAAAACAATAATTATGAGAATTGAGATCAATATGGTTAAATAACGTTTGTACAAGTGGCCCTTAGAAGTAATGTAAAATTTTAAAACATTTATAGTATACATTTTCTAAAAAATATACTCTATTAAAAACTGTAAACCATTGTTAAGCAGACTTACAATTATTTTTTAATAAAGTCGATATATCAATACTTTTCTATATATCAAAATCGATATTGATATTTTTAAAAGTATCGATATATCGAAAATCAGATATTTTAAAAAATATCAACAGCCCTAAAAGTTTTTGGCGGGATTTTGATCTGTCATGTAGTGGATTTTATATTTTATTCATAATTTTGTATTACTTGACTCTATATTCTGTAAAATTGGTGGTGTTTTATGTAATATAGTTTGTTTATTGTGCATAAGTGAAGTGAATGGAAAATAATACCACGGACCATGAATTCTGAGATGTCACAAAAACTCCATAGAAAGTTCTATCAAGAGAGCCACCATCTTGTTGGAACTTTGAATTAAGTACTTGACAATGGAAATTAACAAACACTCTGGAAATTAACAAACATGCTGGGTGAGCGAAACGAAATAATTCAGACAAAGAAGATGGTAGGCTACTATTAACAAGGAGATTATGATAAAAAAGATGAATAAAAGAATATGTACGAAATATTATATAGAAGATTTGGCGCTTATGCCTTTATATTAACTTGGACACGGGAGAAGACTGGTTAAAAGATATATAAGAACTACCTATATTGACAACTTCAGAATTGGCAAAACGAAATAATTCAGACAAAAGGAAATTGGTATGCTACTATTAACAAGGAGATTAAGATAAAACATGTATAAAAGAATGCGTACGAAATATTATATAGAAGATTTGGATTATACCTTTATATTAACTTGGACACGGAAGAAAATTGGTTAAAGGATATATGAGAAATACCTATATTGACAACTTCAGAATTGGCAGTATGGATTAATTCCTTCGCCTGTCCTATTGGACGAATATTATTACTACTACTCAACAACCCTACTTAGAGATACAAAAAAGTATCGATAAGTTTTGGCATCGAGTGCCTTTATATTAAAGCCAATACTTTTGTAGTCGATACATTTAGTTAGTTGTCCAAACAGAGCGTGTTCACGCCCACGCCCGCGTAACCACAGACCACGCCGCCGTGGTCTGGGGGTAAATTTTGCTCCCGCACACCAGATTAGGCCCCCCTCGGCAGCGGCTCAAGCCTAGGTCCGTTCCCTCGGCGTGGAGCCCTTGAGTGCGCTGCTCGCGCGATACAGTGATACAAAATCTCACATCACTGCGACAACATTACACATATCACCTCCATACACGTGCACGCATACATGCTTACACATGCAAGTGGAAGGGTTTTATTTTTCCCTTATCAAACTGAAATAGTTTAGAAAATTGTCCGATATGAAATATATATAAGAATTGTTGAGGTATGTATGCCTGGTACACATATATGTTTCAACAACTCATATATGTATGAATAGTTAGGGGCTCTCAGGGCGGTGGAGTTCCGATCGGGCTGTCGTGCTGACCGGACGCGTGCGCTTAGTGATTCTCGATACGTTGTTATACTCGTGATAGTGACGTCATCCGTACCAGTACGCGAATAGTGTTTTATTACGTGTTCGTCTCGTTTCGAGAATCTCGGGTTTTCGCGATTACTCGTTTCTTTGTCAATCGTGTCAATCGTTGTCGATCGTACGTTCTTTTCAGAACGTAGTCAATCGCCGCGTTCTTTTCAGAACGCGGGAAACCGTACTTATCAGTACGCGTAAACCGCACTTTTCAGTGCGTGCGCCGTGCTCTTCGTGCTCTACGTGTCGTCGTCCTCCGTGGTTCGCGCTGCGTGTCGTCGCGTCGCGTAGAAGCGAAGAAAGAAGTGTTAGGGCTTCCCCATAGGCACTGTAGGTCCCCTGTGAGGCATTGCACATCGCCCACAGCTCCCTTTGATCCGGACTCGGGATAGTCCGTTAAATTCATTAAGGCGCGCCCCCCTGCCCCTCTGGCAGGGAGGTTTTGTATGTCTTCCCCCGCCCCTCTCCCCTCCTCAGGCCCCGGTATGGCCTCCGACAGCGAGGCTCGCCTCTTAGAAGGCCAGCTTCTTCAACTCCGCGAATTCATATCCCAAATCGCTCCAAGCTCCATAGACCAATGCGAAGCGTTCGCTGAAAAGCGTAGCGCCGAGTTTCCCAACTCCTCGCTGCCCGTTCCCTCGATCGCGGATCTGCTCGTCGAGCTCTCCGAGTTCTCTCGAGCGAATCGCATCCGCGCCCAAGGCGGTCCCCCGCCGAGTAAACCGGTTGTCCCACCTGTCTTCACTTTGAAGAACTCCTTCTCCCTGCTCCCGCAGGAGAGTCTGTCCGCTGCTCACGAAGCAGCCATCCCCGCCTCAGATGAGGAAGGCTCCCTTATGGAGCAAGATGAGTTTATCCCAGTGGTGCGCCGCCATAAGCGGGAGCACCCCCCCACCTCATCCGATAGCGAAGGCCGTCTGCCTTCTAGCAAGAAACGTTCCCCGATAGGTGGCGCTAGTGCGCCGAAAAAGGCCCCTAAGGCTCCCCTCCCCGACAGTCCGGCTTCACCGGACGCTGCGGGTTCCGCAGCTTCGGGCAAGAAGCCCCGCCCACCTCCACCCGTCACGATCCAGGACAAAGCGTCCTGGGTTGAAATCTCTAGCTTGCTGGAAACAGCAAAAATTCCCTACACCTCCGCCACCAATACCGCCACAGGTATCCAGGTGAAGGTACCGACCACCACCGCCTATCGCGACCTCACTCGTTTCCTTCGGGACAACAAGTGGGGTTTTTTCACGTACTCCCTCGAGGAGGAACGTAAACTGCGAGTTGTCATCCGCAGAGTCCCCTCCGAACTCCCAACATGCGACATTTCTGATGACCTCGAAGGGCAGAAGTTCCCTGTCCGAGAGGTGCATCGCATGCGCTCTCCGCGCACCCGATTACCATACGATATGGTACTAGTAGTCCTAGATCGCACCCATGAAGGGAAAGCGATCTTTAACCTCTCGACCCTCTGCGGCCTCTCCGGCGTTATCGTCGAGCCGCCGCGCAAAACGTCTATACCCTCGCAGTGTCACAACTGCCAGGTGTACGGACACTCCGCACGAAACTGCAGCCTGAAACCCAGGTGCGTTAAGTGCCTCGGCGACCACTCCACTAAGGAGTGTTCTCGTCAGAAAAACTCCTCCGACCCTCCGAGTTGCGTTCTGTGTCGAGGCGTGGGTCATACCGCGAATTATCGCGGATGTCCCCGCGCACCGCGCACAAAACTCCCTCGCTATCCCAGGCGGGCGGCGTCGCCGTCTAGGGCGGCCGCCGCCCCCGCCCGCCCCCGACCTCCGCCTCTCATGTCCCGAGAGGCCTTCCCGAGCCTGCCGAGCGCGTCTCGCGCACCGGCAGCGTCCGCACCCGCGACTAGCGCGCCCCCCCGCCCCTACCGGGCCCCTCAGGCCCCGTGGGCTCCCAAGCCCGCGTCTCAGCCGATCCCGAAATCCCAGGCGGCTAAGCCTTCACAGGCCGACCCCGCATACTCCTTTTCCCTATCGAGCATTGACTACGTAGGTCAATTGCTCATTTTTCACGAGATCTCGGAGATCTCGGCATACGAAGAGACGGTCCGAAATCCGTCTCTAGGTCCCTTGACAGCCATACATAGGTATCCAGCCATTTCGGCTACCCTGCAACGGCTCGTGCGCGCCGCCGTTAATAAATAAATAACTCGTATAAGTCAGAGTAAATCCGTGTATTTACGTCTCACTTCCCCTAAAACGATCAAGTAATAATAATAATTTTTGCTATTTCTATTTTTAGATTCCGGCGCCGACGCCGTTTAGTAAACTTTAAATTCGATCTTTTAATATGCGTGTTTGCGCCCACGCACGCGTAACCTTCTCTGACGCCGCCGTGAGAGAAGGATCCCTCGTTAGTTAGTTCCCGCACACATCGCGGTTCTCAGTGATATCTCGAGCCGAGGTCGTCCCCGGATGGAGCCCCCGAGATAGCACTTTCGCGATACAGTGACTCACCTACATCACTTGCACTCACACATGAGATCAACTCTCAACACACGTGCACATATATACACATGGTTGACGGGTTTGTTTTTTTTCCCTTTTTCGAGCTGAATCGAATAGTTTAGCTCGTTTCATTCAGATATACACGTACGCATTTGTGAATCATGCAATCTCGATTGTATGATTCACAAATGAATATATGTATGAATAGTTAGAATAGTTTAGCTAGGTCAGACGCGAATTTTGTCAGGTAACAGCCCAAGCCGAGGTGTGCCGAGCACCCTTGTGTATGTTACCTAAAACCTAATCGGCTGAGTGCCTTAAGCGCTCGCCTTAGTAGTCCGGTGAAGCTGTAAAGACCTTTCCAGGTCAATAGCATAGTCAGTTCGAAAAAAAAAAAAAAAAAAAAATTAATAGTTAGCTTAGCTTAGGTTAGCTCAGATAGGTCGCGAATTGCATGTATCAGGAACAGTCCAAGCCGAGGTGTGCCGTGCACCCTTGAGCTGGTTGTCAAATAAAATCGGCTGAGTGCCTTAAGCGCTCGCCTTAGTAGTCCGGTGAAGCTGTTAAGACCTTGCCAGGTCAATAGCGTAGTCAGTTCGAAAAAAAAAAACATTTAGTTAGATACTTTTACTGATAAGTACTTTTTAATAAGTATAGTAAAAGGTATCCAGTTTTTGTCTCATAACAAAATCGAATTTCATATTTACTTTATGTGACATTGTATAATTATTTATTAAAAATTAACGTCGAAGTGGTAAAATTTAACTTTTTTATTTTTATCTTTATTGGTCCACAAAACTGAATACAATCTAGTTACATACATAAAAATGAAAAGTATCGAAAAACCATGCGATGATTGTACTAAATAAAGAGAAAAGACATTAGGCGGTACAAAAACTAAATAAATAAATCCATCGTAAAACTAAGAACCTAGAAATTACATTATTTATGTATTTTATGATTATTTTTAATAGAGGTAACAGAACCTGAAAAAATATCTATCTCTGTGCGAGCAGCGATACAGAACGAGGACATACGATATACCGGGGAATGTTGACCGACATTTGTTCTGCAATGCAATTAAATTCTCTTAGTTTTTAGTATTTAATCCTGTTGCACTTCGACCAGGGTGGAATTTAATTTATCTAAACTTACTTGCTGACTTTTAAATTGATCGTTCGTGTCCTTACGAAGCTTGCGAATCTCTTGTAAGACAGTATCTTATGAGCATATTGATGATGGAGGGGAGGTTGTGAAAGAACCAGCCGTAATATCAACCTGACTTCTACTATGAATGGGTGCCACCTTTAGTAAATCGAGTAGAAGTGCAAATTAGACATATCCACTTAGAGCGTGATATTGGTGGATCACTATATTGCACACAATCTTGGTGATAGGTATTATTGCAGTTTGTACATTTAATAGGCCTTTGAGTAACTAATACGTTGTTGTTCAATGAACCATTGTACCAGTGTATATAGCGCCTACATATCGATTGGTAATAAAACATTAACTTGCGATTCTTTGCTAATATTTTTCCGTAGGCGAATTCTCGATAACGTATATTTTTAATATAATCTTTTTTAGTATAATCTTGTATAGTTTTTATTCATGTGTACAGCAATTAATTGTACCGGAGAACACCACCAACTTATTAGACATTGTATTTAGCTCTCCTAAGTATACACAAAGATATGAACCTGGATATTCATGAAATTATCAACATTTTTGTGATTAAGAAATATAAACTTGAATTTGTAATATAAGTACCCAAGCAGCTAAATAAAATTATTTAATGTAAAATACCATACCATGTTCATATTATATACAAATATTTAATGTAATTTGATATCCTTTGAAGTCGTAATTTATTTATCGAAATCAGTTCATTAATTTTAGAGTTCAATGTGATATTGTGACTTGCAAACAAACACACATTTACGTTTGTAATATTCGTGAGCGAAGAAACTAACATTTTATAGGTTTATCAACTTAGTAGTGTTTGCCCACGTAAAACTATAATCGGTACACGCTTACTGTTAAGCACTTATATATATATATATCGATCATGAGCAAATTCATACGCAGACTCGCACTTGGCCGATTTTCAGTGGCTGTGACCACAACCTTTTTTGAGAGCTGGATTCGTGTCTAGTGTATTGTATATAAAAATCGCTACATTTCATATTTTATGATGTAACATTCAGGTTTATTAAAATGTTCATCATAAAGTGTCGAAAAGTGGTATGCTTCGTCTGTGTGTATGTTTATTTTATGAAAGTATGACATTTTTTTTTTTGGAACTGGCTACGCTTTTCGCTTGTCAGGCTTTTACGGTTTCACCGGACTGCATATGACACGATAACGTGGTCGACCTATAATATCTCAACAACGAGAATTTGGATGCAATATATTTTTCTTTATTTAAGATATTGAACTCTGGAATTCTCATTATACATCGGTGTTTGGTGTAGTGATTCTGCCCGTCTCTTCACTTGATAAAAGGCTTTTGGTTCAACTAACAATACCTTTATTCAGTTTACTCACGAGGTAAATAAAACAATCTACTTGAAATAAGATTTTATTATGATATAACGTCCTTAACAATTCAATATTAAATAATTATTTTTGCCTGAAATTATTACAATTGACAATGGCGTTAATAATTTAAATGTAAGTCCTTAAAAATTACAGCAAGTAATAAAATTATTTGAAAAAAGCAAAACCTATTTTAATAATGGAAATAACATTGTCGGCTACAATTTTATGGACATTACCTAGACTTTTTATTGATAAAAAGTTACGTTAATGTACATAATTTAAAAGCCATCAAGAAGGAATTAATCAAATTATTTAATATCGGCAAATAATTTAAAATAAAGTCCTATTCAACAAATTCTTTGAAAATTTTAAAATATCAATTCCGTTAATCGTCTTTGTTTAATAACAATAATAATTCTGTCTGTTATTATATCCTTTTAAGCACATCATAGAATTACGATCTGGTTCGTCTATCAATAACGCGTGCCCATGCTTCATACATAAGATGGCTGCTCAATATTAAAGCCGAGTAAAAGACCCGAGAACGACTTTTTCCTTTCTTTTTAAATGCCTATTACTAGATTTTAAAGTTACACAGCCCTAGTAACATATGAATCATGTTAGACTTAATTGTTTACTTATCCGCCTAAACGTACGCAATTAAGTCAACTAAATAGTTCGACGCGCTCGTTATATACTTTATATCACCGAGATTTAGTGTTTAGTGTTAGCTTCGATACTTATCATAAGCATAACAATATTACCTCTCAGTATCGCCCAGTTTGGTAGCCACGTCTTGTTAATAACAGTGTGTGTAGTGAATTTATGAAACAAAACAATACGCTTTATTATATTTGAAAAGTATGAAATCTACATTATTTTATTACGAGTGCGGTTTTTGTTTTAACAATACTTTTTTAATACTCATAAAACTAAGTCAGTAGTTAAAACGTACATTAATGTAGTCAGTTGCTTTTTATATAGCTACTATTAAAGTTTATTATTTATAATGATCAAGATAATAAAAAGTTAATACATTATTATAATACATATTAAGACTATTGATATTAACAATAATTTATTTTTGGTTCGTTTAATACTCCATTTATAGATGTGAAAAAGGTATTTTGTATTATGTACTCTTAAATATAGTAAAGAAATAAAATGCTAATAATGAAAATAAAAACCTTGAAAATTAGTGTTAATACAAAATAATAATATTCTGGTTTACAGTGATTTCATAAAATAATAAAGCCAATATTTTTTAATTAATATCATCACTTAGGGACCAGCCCTTAAATTCTTTATTCACATCTATAAATCAGGAGGCAAAGATCTAATTTACTTCATCGGTTTTATAAAACCGGAGACGATGAGATTCAATCGACTTCTTATAGTGTTAACATGAGATTTTTTTCATCATTGTTCCATCTCCGGGTTTTATCTGTAACGTGAATAATTTATTAGGATAATACAAAAAAAAAAAAAAAACATTTGGACACGTTACAGTTCTAATTTATGGTATTTTTAAAGGAAATATATAAATATCTTTTATACATATAATAAGAATGTAAATCTAACGGGTCTGTACTTTTTCAATTTTCACGAAAAAAATTGTTGCAGGTGTTTTGGAATAAGTAATAGAATACATTTTAATCATTTTTAGAAATGTTGGTCTGTCTGTCTGTTTGTATGAACACGCATCACTGCAAAATTAATGGATTCACAAACCACACCAAGAAAATCATAATAAAACATATATTCGACAGTAACATAGTCTTTGTTTAATTAAAATCGATCCACTCTATCAAAAGTTATTGTAATTTTAATGACGACGCGGCGTAATTACGAGAGAAAAGTACATAAGTAAATGGACTTAATACATTGAGATAACTTTATTACCTAATCACTGTTTTTACATAAGGTACCACGCGGTCGAAGTCGCGGGCACAGTTAGTCTACACTAATATTATAAAGCAGTAAAGTTTGTGAGGTTGTAGGGGGTAATATCTGGATCTACTAAACCAATTTTGAAAATTCTTTTTATCAATAGAAGGCTACGTTATTTGCGAGTGCCATAGGCTATATATTAACCCGAATAATGAAAATACTTTTTTGTGGTAGTCGGATTTGCAAAGTAAGTCGGAGAGAAAACGGTCGAACGAAAACGATTCTTACGAACGCTGCCTTAACGATGAGAGATATATAATTGAGTTGTAGGGCTTGATAGTGCCCACAAAAATTTCAGTCGACAGCATATGTCTAACTAATTTTAAGTTACAAAAAGTAGTTTTTTTATAAATGTTTACCGCCCAACGAAGTGGGCACGGGTGTGCTAATGTTTATATAGTAAATCTATTATAAATTTATGTTACTAGTAGTCGTTCTGTGGTCAAAATTTGACTGACATTCGTTATTTTTTTAATTTTCAAAGTTATTGATGTCGTCGTAGAATTTAAGTAATCACAATAAGATAATAAATTATATTTTTCCATTTCCCTATTTCTCTGGTTGTAATAATAATAGTTGAAAATCCCACTCTTACCCTTTAAAGGGCTAGCTAGTAAATCATAGAAAAAATTATAGTAAATATTATATCTTACTTATCTAAACACTGTCGTCCAGGCCAAGATTGGTTTCCGTCGAGCGTTCTCTTGTTTACTGAAAAAGATTATTTGGTTTTTATTTTCACACATTATTATATATAACGCTTATTACTGTATTTATAGTGGCACAATAATAGATAACAGTTATCGAAACTCTATTTAATATACCAACTGATACTATGTTACCGTATATAAATATATTTTCATATCACCTCTGTACTCCTGTAATAGAAGCTCATTCTGCTAACTCCTGGTATTTTATACAAAAACTCGCAAAGCACAAGAAATATATGAGTATTTATAAATTCGCTTTCAATAAGTTACTTTTGTAGATAAACATTCAGAAGGCATAATAAAAAGATAAAATGAAATATTAGAAAATTAACAATGAAAGGAATTCCTTTTTCTTCCTTTTGTGTTGTACTTCTTTACGCATTTATGGTGTTTTTACTAAACTATTTGAGTTTTTAGGTATGTCGTTTTCAATGTCGATTTTATACTTCAATATATTTTTCAATAATTTTTTTTATGATAAATTAAAAAGTAATTAAATAATCGAGCTATAGTAAATATCTCAATGTAACCACTGATTTTAGGATGTTTTAAACTTACACTATAGTTCCGTCTTATGTATTATCTTTATGTGTTATTTACCTGGAAACATTTTGTAATTGACGGATTTTGTGACATACAAATAAGTAACACTTTGAGTACAAACAGAAAGTGTGTTTGGAATTAAAAACTGAATAAAAACGCACAGCTTAAACCGGTGTGTATAGGAGCATTAAATTTTGATTATGATATAAAACGTAAGTAAGGCACTGAGATTTTCAATTAGAAAAATATTTATTTTTGTAAATTCAGTCCCTATAATAATAGGTAAAAAATAGGACAACTGCTATATTTTTCTGTTTTTTTTTTCATTTTGTTTTGTTCATTATTCCCATAGAACTCTAAACTTATTCTTTAACGAATAAAGTAATCAAAAGATAATAAAAAAACTACAAACGTACATTTATATAAACAAGAGAAAAACTGAAGAAAAAGTAAGGTAAAACAAATATAAACAAAAATCAATATCGGACGGTATAAAACAAAAAAAGAAGGAAGTTAATAAAGGTGACTCCGCGGTGTGAAAATAACCACGGCTTTCTCAATGTTAGGCTAGGTCTTGACAACAAACCATAAAACATGTTAATATCACAAATGTTCACATGGAGAGTCGTCGTTAATGTCATATCAAACACCTCTACTGTTATATGATGTACGTCTTCTATTACACCACATATCCCACAGCTGCACGTAGGTGTTTTTTTAATTACGATATCCAGCTTTAGATTGGGCACGTCGCGTGGTGAAAAAATAGGTCGCCTTATTTTGGTTTCGTATAGCGTTATCTATGACTATCGCAGTCATTAGCCGGATGTCTCACTCTTTTCTCCGACGTGCCAAAGCAAATGCAGGGTATTGTAGGTACTTACGTTGTTTAGTCTCTTATTCTAAATGCAGAAACTAAGTTTTTTATAATGATTATTATTAATAGATGCTTACAATTCTGATTTTGCGATCGGAAGTGTCGCCTGCGCTCGTGGCGTGCCGGTCCTGGCTTCACTGTGGCGGAACGCACTAAGCTCTCAATAATTTCATCGTCAGGTGACAAGTCCTCACTGAAATATGTTCATATAGAATTTCAGAAAGCAAATAAGTTCGTGATTTCAAATCGACTATGAGGCTCAGTTATATAAAGTTATGTAACGCGCTTTCTTAGCGCACCACCCTAGAGAACACGCACCTAGACTTTCAAGGTATTCTTTTGTTTTCTATTATTAATACCTAACCTAACGTGTTGAAATAGATTGCCTACTCCTTTATTCGAATATAAAATAAAAGGTCTGCCTCTGTTTGCTCAAAACCATCACTCAAAAACTATTGTATTTTTTTTTCGTAGCACGGCAATCATAAGATAAGCATAGTACAATCCAAAAACATCGGTGACCACCGAGAGATACGCCATCCTACGCTTGAAGTAACCCATGTTATAAGAAGGAGAGAACACAGTGGCCGGGAGATTGTTCCACAGCTTCACGGTACGACAAAGATAAGATGTTGGGGACTTTTTAAAACTGTGGCTGTGACCAGCGCGCGTGGTTCGGTTGTGAAAAGGAGAGACTAAAAAAATATCACGATAGTTTCATTTAATATAGTTATTAAATTTTTAAAAGAATATGGTTTTTATAACGTATACTGCACGTTAAGGAATATATGCTTTCTTGCCGTAGCGAAGTGGAGCACGCGGTGTGTTGCTTATGTTTTTTCCTCTGTACATAAATTAGCTACTGAATAATGAGATCCAATTATTCTGGAAATTGTTTATGGAAAACATACTTCACAAACATGTTGGATCGTTGAATTTTACGCCTCCGCTCGGTTAGACTGTCCGTCTCGGGGTAAGATTTTAATAGTTCCTTCAGCGCTTTATCGGCCGTGTGCTCCCCGTTCTTGTTGGAGTAGTTGCCAACCTAGCAGAAAGAATTATTAGATTCATATTAACCTCTCTACATAGTTTCTCCAAATAAAACGTAAATTTAAAGTACAGTAAACGTTTCAATGTACGACGAGTCTCAAAAACAACGGGTTTATTTTATTTACCAACCAGCTCGATGGTTGCAAAAAGTTGCGTTATATATAATACAAGTTAATCCCATAGTTATTATATTATCATTTCAATAGCGTTAGTAGTTTTCAGCTAAATAATTTCGTCGATAACATAATTATAAATATTTATATAAGAGTTATAATTAAACGACATTATTTTATATTGATTAAATTAAAAAAATAATTATATAAAAAAAATCTACACCGGGATTACCTCTCGCTGTCGTAATAGAACTATTTTATAGCGTTATTTCCTTTTTTATTTATAGTTTTTTTTTGTTTTGTGTGTGTATTTAGGTATATTGCCACCTGGTGCTATTAAAAATTAAATGTCTCCGAAGGTTTGCCTGGACGAGATCGCTCTAAGCGATAAGGCCGCCTAATTGTACACATATTGTAAACTGATGTCTTGTATTTTGTATATTCTCAACGTGTGTGCAATAAAAAGTTTTCATTATTCTAAAATTATGAACAACTTGACACTTTAGAATTTAACGTTTCTTAATGTGTGTAAACTATGACATTACTTTCTTCTATTCCTAACATTTAATCATTGAAACATAAAAAAAATACTAAATTATTAACGTAATAATATCTCAATTTTTTTTTAAATTAAATTATCGATAACATTAGAAGGATGGATAACAAAGATAGCTTAAGAGATTTTGTATTTTCGATCAACTCACCTCTATAATCATTTTACCCCTAGTCTTATTCCTTTCTCTATGGTTAGCCTTCTTTTCAAGCTGTTGTATGACCCGCTCTCTTGTGGTACGATACTCCAAGGCGAACTCAGCAATTACCTTCAGTAGATCCGAAGGTTTTGTTTTAATTATGTCCTGCAGTGGGACTCCAAGGTACAGCAGAAATTTGGTATATCTGGAACAAATATATTCTATTATTACCTAACAATTTGTATTAATATGAAAGAGAAACATAAAATTATATCATTCGCATATGTTAGCTCAGCAATGTGGCGCTATGGGGATATGATTTGGTAGTATAAATTATAAAACTGGTTTATATTATATATTACCGATTCATAACCTTCCTTTTAATTCGTGTCAACAATATAATTCGTTCAGCAGCGTCAATTAAGAATTCGTTGATTTTGGTTTTGAATATCTGGGTTGCATCATATTTCGCTATTCTCTTCATGTGTTCCCAAGCTGCTTTGCAGTCGGACTCTAACTTTTGTAAATTGGTGCTCAGAACATCAAAATCGACTTTGGATGCGCGTATGACCGGACCCACCTGAAAATTTTATTTTCAATATTCTCAGTAAGCTCCGAGGCTGAAGACTTTATCTTTTACTTAGTTATTTTATTTATAAATAAATTTATTAAAAGGACTTTATTAGTCTACAAATATTCATACAAAAATTATGATATAAGACTAAGTATAGTTTAAAAAAATGTATTTAGAGAAATGTATAAATAGTATTTTACATTTGTTAATTAATAGTAGTATCTTAGTTTAATAACTGTAGAAAGGTGTGCGATTTGATATTATTCTGTTCATAAAACACTTTTTTTAGGTATCAAAAAAAAAATACAGTCGAATTGAGAACCTCCTCCTTTTTTTGAAGTCGGTTAAAAAAAGTTGGCCATCCTAGAGAACTTAGCAGATGTGAGGTGTTTAAATTTATTAGAATTCATAATCAATAGTTTACTAGGTATAGCTGGTTAGAAATATTATGCAGCCTATAGTAAGAAGCAACAAAGTGTAGTATAGCAAAGTATACTATAGCCCGCACACACGCAGAGGAGTTGAAAGCGGTGGCAGAAAGGGAGTATGACGGCATGTAATAACGTCATGCTTTTTGCCGTGATGACGTAAAGGTTGATTTTACTGCCAAGGTGTATAGCAATAGATGTTTTACATCAACAAAAAGGTAGTCCAACTGTTCCATCAGGTATATAGTAGCACATCTAGTAAGTATTCAACTAACATACATAAAATAAAACTTCTCTTTTTCGGTTGATGATTGGTTCTAAAAAAGAATTGGTAGAAGTATATCATGAATATAAAAATTCGACAAACAATACAATATAATCAATTATTATTCTCTTTAAACATCATTACATATTATAGAATAAAGTCCAACACCACGTCTGGTTGTCTATTTGCGATAAACTCAAAAACTACTAAAAGGATTTTCACGCGGCTTCCATTAATCGATAGTGTGATTCACGAGAAAGGTTTATGTATACAATAAGTCAAAATTTTTTTGTAAATTGGTTGAAATATAACGATAAATGTTGGAAGTGTCGGAAAAAGTCAAGCCGTCTGGGGAGCTTTTGTCGAACATGCTGCCCTTTGATATAACAAAACAATTGATATAATAAACGACGCAGACAAAGTCGCGGGAATCAGCCAGTTTACTATAAAAATACTCACTTCGCTAAAGAAGTCTGTGCTCTCCGGAAATTTCTCTATAATAATTTCACATATGTGGTACAGCAAGGGGTGTTTGTGGACGGTATCTTTAACCTCGGTCACCTTGGACAAGTATTCCAAACGGAAGCCCTTCACGTGTGTACCGTTTAAAAAACTTCCAACTGTCCTTAACGTTGACAAAATTATTTTAAAAGTTTTATTCACTTTTAATAACTCTATTCCTTGTTTAAGGTCCATTAGTGGTTCTATAATTTCCTTCTGTAATTATATAATATATGAGAAAAAGTACAAAAATAACACGCTTAAAAATAATAAGAACATTACACTACTTAAACACAACGGTTCTATTAAATGAGTTATTTTATTTACACAGATTCATACAAAGTCAACCTTATATACGCCGAGAAAGAATTAAATTCCAAAAATAATGTACATTACAATTTTTATACAGGCTATAAAATAGTACTAACCTCCAAATTATCGAAATCCAGTTTGAAGACCCAGAGTTTCAAACGGGAGGATAGCTCATTAATGGACGCCAATGTAATAAGGAATTGTTCAGCACTTCCAAGTGGTAGACCGGGATTTGCATACTGAAATTTGTTTTTACATTTAATAGCTGCCCTTACATATATATTTATGTTTCGTTTCGTAATTGGATTCTGTTATGATTAGATCTTGCCGATCCATTTCAGAAGATGTATTTAATTTATTACTTTCGCTTTTAATAATCACATAAAAATTATAAAACGGAATGAATATTCTTACTTGTGCTTCCTGTATTTGCAGTTTCTCCTCTTCAGTAGGTAACATGCTTAATAATTTTTCGATTCCCTCTCTACCTATTACAGTTACGTCCATCTTTATTATAGCAGCCTTAATAGTTTGTGGGGTTGGCAGTTTTTTGATTGCTATATTTATCGCATTAGATCTTTTAGCGTTTAATATGAGATTACGTTTCGGTTCTACCATTTTCTGAAAGTATTACATATTATTTATAATTTACGTTCATCAGTCTATATAAGAATAAAAAAATAAAACAAAATTATTTAAACAAATAAGTTAATTTCCTTAACTTTAAATGAAATTTATCTCAATTTATATTATACGTACCTCCTATAAAGATGTTGATGATGTCAGACATGAAAGAATAAAAAAATACAATTTAGGAAAGTTCATAGCATACACACTAAAATATATATTATTCTACATATATTACAAATATCTATACCAATATTATGTATACAAAACATTTCATATATTTATTTGTTTGAAATGGATAAGTTCAAATCAGCGACTTAAAAAATATTTAAACCTATATAAAGCTACTATATAGGCAATATTTTAAAAACCACATTAATGCGAGCGATGCCGAAAGCAAAGAGTAGTATATAATAAAACGATAAAAACCTTAATTACGAGGTCATTGCTTTTGGCTTCAAACAAATGCTCGAGCGCTGCCATATCAACTGATATTTCTGGTAAATTGTCCCATATTAAAGCTGGTTCTTTTGGTGTAATTGGTACATGACCTTCTTGGATCTCGCGCCAGAAGAGTTTTACAGTTTTTTTATTTTTTGTAATTGTAGATGTATTAGATTGTTCAGACGCCGGTGTAAGTTTGGGTGGAGGTTTTAGTACTGGGTATTCATCTGGGAGAGGAGGAGGCATTCCCACAGGTGGGAAGTTGCATGGAGGCGGGGGCGGAGGTCCACCTGATGCATTTATTGACGGCGAAATTATATCATCATCAGAGTCTTGCTGCAAATCTGTAAAATCTAAGTCACATAAGTAGTAACTTCTGTTGACACAATTTTTTTCTAATTCTTCCCAATGTAGATCGCTTTCGGATAATTTTACTTCAGCTACTTTTGGTGACTTATCGATCGACGGACTTTTAACGATCTCTGGAAAATGTTTAATACACATTTATTATAATATCTAAACAATGGGCTCAAACTGGATATTCTAAGAAACTAATATTTTTATGGCTATAAAATTTCGAGTATTTAATTTGTGTTTATAAATTAAATGTAATTTGTAAAGTTGTCATGTAACAGCAATTACAGTCAATTAATCATTTAACATTTTTGCAATTGTTTATTACATTTTATTAGCTGATACTTAATGCTTCAGGTATTATAGCAAAAAAAAAAATTGAGACAGAATGTATTGGCAGTTACTTTGTGGTGACTTGATTCTCTTTTGATTTCATAACTTGCTCTATATTACCTAATGTAACTTATGTTATGTAACGTATGTAAATGTTTGCATCTAATGTTACATATGCAAATGTATGTTCTATATATAAAAAACCAGCTAGAGAGTACACCTATGATTTGAAACCTTGTAAATGACTTCGGTAGTTTTAGCAGTTCAACCATATTATAGTATACGAGGAAATACTATTTCCTTTAAAAACATTATATGCTTTTAATATTGCAGTGCTAGGAAGAGCCAACATCGAAGGATTAAAAATCGTTTATGATTCTTTACTTATCAAATTTATTTTAAAATTTAACCAATTCAAAGCATATTAATATTTAATTTACACACAGATACTCATAGCAATAACCAAACAATTACTTAGCTTTAGTCTCTAATCAGTTATCTGAAGATCTAACTAGTATCCCACACATTGTTTAAAACTTTATACTTTTGTTTTGATCATAATATCAAGTCATTTAAATGACGACTTGGACCAAGATTGTATGTATCTCTAAGCTTAGAAAAACTGGGTTTTAAGTGCATTAGAATAAAGCTACAAGGTGGCTGATAATTGATTTTTTACTTAGGGGTAGTAGTAGTCAACTAAACGAGCGTTTAAAAAAATCCTAGCACCATTTTATGATTCGTTACTATGTGTTCCTTTACTGAAGATTCAGGTTCATTCTAAAATTAACGTAAACGATTTATTTTGTTAAGTTACCTTTTGATTGGGATTTCGCCAATCCCTCTTTGGCTTTCAATACAATTCCTGCCATGTCAGACACTCTTAAGTGTTTATCATCGGTCGTAAGGTTTACAGAACTTGTTAATTTTTGTGCTAAATCTTTTATACTATGCTCTTTATTTAATACAATCCCTCGGTCCTCCTTTACTTCTGGGGCTTCCATTTGTTTTTGCCTAATTACTGCAAGTGCATCCACTGCACTTACACTATGTCCGAGGGTGCCGTTTTGTATTCTTTGTTTTAAGCCAGAAGTATATCTTTGACTTCCTAAATGAGATAGTAATTTTATAACATATCATAAAAGTACAGAAAATAAGCGTATAAGATATATTTAGAAAATAAAGTCAAATAATCAGCAATGTAAGATAAAAAGTAGATTTGTGAAAAGGCAAAAAGTAAGTGGGGTTAGGTTGGCATTCAAACAAACCGTTTTTTAGCACGTCAGTCAGGTTAATATTCACTGTAGTCTTCATTATGTAAGGTTCTTCTTCCTCCGTGTGAATGCTTACTCCGTTAGTGTAATGGTTTGTAGCATTAGAATTGCCATTGCTATTCGAATAATTTTTAATATTTGTGTAATTTCCATTAGAGTTCATATTTGTATTTTCGAAGAGTCCATTAAAAATTCCATTTGAATTGTTCATCATCTCTCGCTGTTGTATTATATGGTGAGCCTGCCTCGCATATTTGTCTCTACGTCTTTTTAAAGCTGTTGTTAATTCTTTATTTTCTTTATTGTCCAATATAGAAGGTAGGAACTGGGATCGATTGTTATTTGGGGTTTTAGTTACAGGTTCCGAGTGAGCGATGACCGGCGGTTTTGCTGTTGTTAGTAAAAAAGCTACAAATATCATCAAAAACAGAAGTACACAACAAATTACAACGATTATATTTTACCTTTTTCCTTTATCTGTAGTTTCTTTGATTTCCGTCTTTCAGGTGTATTTAAATTAAGACTTCTTCGTCGTAAGGAAGTTATAACCGATTCGTCCAATTGCCTGAAACATTGTTTAAAAGGTTTTATTATATCTTATTACCTAAATAACATGTGCTCGTTTTTGGTTCAAGAGATTGAGTTGTAATAGATAAAATTAGTCAAATAAAAAAAAAGAAACAGTTAAATTCAATAATTAGGGTTTCTTACTTGAGCGATGTACCACTTTCGTCGCCATCTTCGAAAAGCAAGACGGCCTCGAATATTTGCAACTCTCTCAAGAGGTCCAAATCGGTTCCTTGCTTTGACATGTACAAACGTATTATATCGTCAATGTTCTGCTCTTGTAGAGCATCGACTTGATCGTAATACGCGTCTCTATCCGGAATATTATTTAAACATCTATTTATGAGAGTGGTTGCATAAATAAGAAGTTCAGTGTCCGAAGCGTCGAAATCTTGAAGAATTTTCATTACATTGTACCATAACGGACGTCCACTTGAACTATCGACTTGAGCAATGGCATCAATGAGTAACAAAGAATTTTTTTCCGTATATTCAACGAATACAAGAAGCAATTTGAGTGCAGTTTTGACAACATGCCTAAATTTGCTTGATATTAAGGAGTACAGCCATTGTACACAACGTTTATGTACCATTACTCCATGCATGCCATCCACATAAAGAAGTATCTGTAGAGATATAATTTATTAACGACTGCAAGATAAGATTATATAAGTATATTATATCATACTACATTAAACGTATAATGGCTCTTAGTCCGGTGAAACTGTAAATACCAATCAGACCAATAACGTAGTCAGTTTGAAAAAAAAAGTATAAGGACTCGATACTGATATGTCCTTTAACTTAAAATATTTAAATGTGAACATTTGTAAATAGGCACAGTATTTAAATGGTATGCAAAAAAAGGAAATGGGACTTAATGTGTGACCTGAAAATCTACAAACACGTTGTGATATAAGGAAAGATATTTGCGAGAAACTCAAAAACTACTGAACGGGTTTTCATACGCTTTTCACCAGTAGATACAGTGATTTATGAGGAAGGTTGAGGTATATAATTCGTCAAGATTTTTACTAAGAGGGCGGGACAACGTCGGCCGGGCCCGCTAGCACTATATATACATACATACATATATACCGTCGCTTAGCAGACAATACCGCATAAGTCAATTTCACTCATTTTACAGGGAAGTGGAAAAACCTGTTAATTTTTTTTATTACATTATATTGTATTTATCTTTATGCAGTAATTAATGATTAGTGATCCGATCTCTTGTTCATTGAAAACTTCAAAATGCGATAGGTATTGTAGTTTGACGCGCAAGGAGCATCTTTATTTATTCAATGAAATTTAAAAAGAAAAACCACCAATTGCCGACTTAAGCGGTGCTGTCTGCTAAAAGCCGATATGTAGGTTGGGCTTTTAACATATAATATATTCCTGAATTCACTTTTTATATAAACAAGCCTATATGTATTTTAAATAGTTTTATAATACCTTGAAACTCTAAATTTTTATCAATATTTTTGGTTACACGATGTTATAACTGTAAAAGTTACTAATACCAAGTATTCTGTAGTACAAACTATCTACATACAAAACGAATTATTTATCTATACAAGGAACTATTTAAAACAAGAGTTAACCTGTCCTAGTGCCCGCAGGATGTAATCCAAATAATTGTGATCTGCCATGTTGCCAACTTGCATCAAACAGTCGAGACCTTTATTGGCAACGAATTCGTGGACCAAATCTTTGTCAGTTTGTAAAATTTGTTTCAGAGAAAACAATGCTTTGCGTAATTCACGGCCCTGAGAGCGAAGAAGTTGTTCTGTAAAAAAAAATACATTACAATAAATAATATGCAAAAGTAATGCAAGTATCCATATTTCGGATGTGCACAACCTGAATAAAACTTGTACTAATGTGCTATCGTATGTTTAAAGGATCTAGTTCTGTTATTTACTGGTCCAATATATATACTTCATCACAGTTTCAGAAGCTACCCAAGAATCTACACACAAACAATGTTATTATATGCTGGAAATAACAATTTTTATCGGCATCAAATGCTCATCGTAACTACAGTAATTAATTGCATCAGAATTAATACTATATTTATCGAAATATAGTCGTAAATAATCGATCACTCAATAGTAACATGTAAAAGTTATTTTTTGGAGGTAGACATACACGTAATAATTACTAATGATATTAGCCATTCTGTTGTCACGTTAAGACTTAACGAGTTACCATTTTGGTATAAATAATTACTCAATATCAAGCCAAATAGTAATCAAACGCTAACATATAAAGGAAAAAAAGTTTCACTATATTTTCTTATACATACCTACACTTATCCCTCGATTGACACTGAAGATAGGCTCCCGACAAAACCATGTAGAATTATATAAACTCCCAATATGTGCTTAATAAAGACAGTTTTGGTTTTCGAAATTCCATAATTTATAAATCGTGTAATACAGGTACTCCGTACATCGAGAGATAGGTGTCGGTATTTAAAAAAAAACAAAACAAACCCTGGAGTGTATCTCGTCATATATAGCAATTGAAATTCATCTATTGGTAATATTATTATTCTACTGAATAATAAACATATAATATACGGTGTTCAGTCTGTCTCAAAATGCAAATATGTTGGAATATGTTGGTGGGTATTTTACCTCAACATATTTGCCGGATTACATTTTTAGTTATGTATTATATTCGTGAACTGCGATGGTAATAATAATTAATTGATGTATAATATAAAAACTATAACAATAAAATATAGCGTATAAGCCCGAACATAGGATTTTATTAGTGAAAGAATTTTAAGACTTGATTCATTAGTTACATAGAATACCTTCTTTACTCTAATTCACACGTTTAAACTTCAATTAGTACGGATAAGGAGGAGAGATTATATTTTGTAAAAGAAATCTTACCAATGATAGCATGAACTCTGACTGACAACTGGGTGCGTAAGACGAGAGCATTCTTTCGGCTGAAAGTAAAAAAAAAGTAAATAGTAAAAAAAAAACCACATTTTAAAATCTGCTATCATGTGCCTAGAAACGCCAAACTGTGATAGGGCAATAAAATTCATAGTAGCTAAACGTAAGCGTCATGCCACGTGTTTGATATAAATTATATATTTATTCAAATTAATAATGTAACACAGTTTTTCACAACAACATTTAATTAATTACTACTTTCTACACTAATGGATGATAACTAATTCTCACGCGAACTTAAAATTAAACGTCGATTGGTGGAATGTATATACATATATGATGTGTATCAGAAAAAAAAATCTCACTATCGTATGTGACATTACGTTGAAGAATAAATATTTACGAACTAAATATTCGATTGATTAAGTTCACAGTACAATAAATTGTTAAAACACATTTATTCCGTTTTCTACGATTTTTATTGTAAAACAAGTCGTAATCAGGTTTCAATGAATTGAACTGATAAGAGTTTGTGCAGTTTCCATTAAGAGATGACATCTGATTTCTAGATTTCTATTACAACTTAAATTAATACTTTTCAGATATTAAATTAATAATGAAAACATTAATATTCATCTATTTGTTACTTATCCATTGATATTGACAATAAAATTATACGTTCTTCGAATATGTACTATGTTAAAACTATTAATATAACTCATATTGATATAGGTCATCGTTTTAACAATTTAAGGTCGTGACCTTTGCTGTCCGAAATATAGGGGGTAGTAATGTTTAAAAAAATATAAAATCATATATGTATGTAATACCTATTATTGAAGTATTATAGTTTAGGTAGGTAATTTAGGGTCTTGGGAAATATAAAAACAGAAATAATTGTTGGTACACGTTTAGTTAAGAACTTAAAACTGCAACACAATTTGATTAATTAACATATTATCGGCAATCGTAATTTTATCATGAAAAACATTTCTATAATACTCAACTAGGTGCTAGTATTCTGTATAAGTTCATATTCTAAGATATTCATTTTAATAATATACTATACAATAATTATAATATACATAAAATATCCAAGGTAATTAAAATATTTAATTAGAGAACGATTAATAATAATGTTGGGCTAACAATTATGCAAATAACTGATTATCTTTTATTAATTTGTAAAGAATAAAAAGGATAACTATGGTTATTCCTAGGGGGTAGAATAGTATAATACCGCTGACTTTTCAGTACGCATTTTAAAGATACTATATATATGTACAGTTCCGTAACATATTAATTTCATGTATATAATGAGGTTTAACACGTGTTACTAATGTATGAATATGTATAATACATAATTATGATAATACGTAAACCTACCCGAAGAAATTCTCTAAAAATCAGTAAAAATCGTATGAAAACCCATTAAGTAGTAAAAAAAACTACATGACTTTGATTAATACTATTTATAGAAGGAGAATATTCAGTTTTATTATCACCTGAACAATGTATATATTGAAATTATCAATAATTTTATATTGTATACAAATTGGCGGTATATTCACAAAACTAATAAGTAATCGACGTTTCTAGAAAAGCGCCGAAGCGCTAACTATATATAATTATATACATCACTAGTACAAGAGTTGCACAATTTACTTTTTACACAGTCAAATACGATATCGTGCTTATTTGTTATGAATTCATGCATCAAGTGCTTGAATTGGAACTTCAACGGTTTGATCTTTCTGGTGCAGATAATATGACAAAAATTACGT
Source organism: Antheraea yamamai (assembly GCA_036509395.1). Lineage (NCBI taxonomy): Eukaryota > Metazoa > Arthropoda > Insecta > Lepidoptera > Saturniidae > Antheraea > Antheraea yamamai. The sequence continues at coordinate 7,201,264 of AP028424.1, read as the reverse complement.
TCTTTTAGTGTTCGCCTGATTGGTTAACATGAACTATATTACTATGATCATAGCGAATTATACATATTATGGTACTTTGTTTTTTTTTTCGAGCATACGGCGCTCATCCGTATAGCAACAAACTCAAGGGTTCCCAAGTTGCCGAACCTCGGTTTGGCCTATTGTATTCATGCAAGGCAAGTATTATAAAATGTTAAGTAACGTTTTAAAACCAGTTAAAGATGAAACTACTGGTATTGGTTATATTTTTTTACATACTTTTTGCAGATGTTACCCTTTTTGGTGTTAAATGTCTTTATACATCATTCTTCGAAATATAACAGGACAAAGATATCATAATCAAAGTGAAATATACACATAATTACAATACTCGACAAAAGGAGAAGGTGCGTACGAGACTGACTAAAATATATAAACAAGGCCTCAATTTGAAAATTGATTTGTATTATAGATTACCGAAAAAATCCTGAGAGTCCTGTTATAATATGAAAAATAAAGAATTATGAATTCATAATAACTACATTTATAATTCTGCAATAACGCGAATTATACATGTAAGGATTAGTGAGACACATATTTGTACCGACATGTATCACGGACTCAAACATGTATTTTGTGTCTGTCAACTGAGTTAAACTAAACTAAGTTGGAAAAGTAAGGGGAAAAGGAACCCATCCACCATATGTGTACCTACCTATGTATACACGTATGTGGGGGTGACCTATGTTTTCTGTGTTAAGCTAGTGAGTGAAAATTTTCAGTGTCTCGTTAGTAGTGTGCTCGAGGGATCCACTCCGGAGGGTCGAACCTAAACTTGAGCCGCTGCATTGGTAGGTCAACGGCAAGATGCTACATTGTCATATGAAAATAAATACGAAGACATTTCAGTGAAACATATAAGCACTTTATCAATATAGGTATATTTAGTTATTGGTTAAAACGCGATGTGGTCCGGTGGTGATCAGTGGTCTTATAGATTAAATATTTTGTCCTTCAAAGAAAAGGCTTTTGCGGAGAGAACGTTTTTCATATTTCAGCCATTTATACTATACTAGCTGTGCCCGCAACTTCATTCGCGTGGAACCTGATGTACAAAACAGTGACTAATAAAGTCATCTGAATTTAGTACATTTACTTATCTACTTTTCTCTTGTACTTACACCGCGTCGTCATTAAAATTACAATAACTTTTGATAGAGTGGACGATTTTAATGAAAAAAAAACTAAGTTACTCTCGAGGATATGTTTTATAATTTTCTTTGTGAGGTTTCATTGTGAACCCAGTACTTTAGCAGTGATGCGTGATCATAAAAACAAACAGACTGACACACAGACATTTCTAAAAATTATTGAAATGTATTATATTACTTATTCCCAGACATCTGCAACAATTTTTTTCACGAAAATCTAAAAAGTACAGACACGTAAGATTTACATTTTTATTATATGTATGGATTGTACTTGATTTTATTTACATTTAGCACATACCGTTTGGTATATTTTATTTATAAAATCACATATAACGGTTATGTATTATAAATACATATATGTAAATTAATACAATATATAAAATTAAACACTTTTAAATTCATATTACATGATTAGTAGAAAACACGGTTAATATATACAAATAGAAGTGATTATTAGATGGTATAAACAATGGATTATAAAAGTAGTGCTATCAACGCAGTAAAATATTCAACATAATGATATATCCATATTATACCAGCTCCTAGGCTATACAATAGTGGTAGGGGTGGTCTATATAAACGTCGCACCGTATCTCATTCGTTGGTTGTCCACAATGAAGTGACTAAAGGTCACAGAACGGGTGAGTTTTTTTTAATTAACCTTTTTCTTTTAGTTTTATATTTTGTATAATTTCTACTTTGTCATAAAGTAACTCGGTTTAACCGGGGTTACCTATTAATTATATGTATTCTTGAGATTCCAGTGAAATTAATTGCATACGTAATCAAAACGTTTATTTTCGATGCATCGTTACAGGTCTTTAAGTTGTTGGATTGAGGGTTATTTTTTAATTTTTGTTTTATTTTACAAGGTTCGTCTTCGCCCGTTCTAAGATGGCGCGACAGCGGACGCCGGCCTTGGACCAGCCAGGCGACCGCGTCGGCCATTTTACAACCTCTTTCCTTTGATGTATAAGTCTACGTTATCCATGTAAGTTTATTTTATGTAGTTTTTATTCATAGTTATTTGTTTTTGTGTTTTTGTTTTTACTCATATAATGTATAAGTCTACGTTATCCATGTAAGTTTATTTTATGTAGTTTTTATTCATAGTTATTTGTTTTTGTGTTTTTGTTTTTACTCATATAATGTATAAGTCTACGTTATCCATGTAAGTTTATTTTATGTAGTTTTTATTCATAGTTATTTGTTTTTGTGTTTTTGTTTTTACTCATATAATGTATAAGTCTACGTTATCCATGTAAGTTTATTTTATGTAGTTTTTATTCATAGTTATTTGTTTTTGTGTTTTTGTTTTTACTCATATAATGTATAAGTCTACGTTATCCATGTAAGTTTATTTTATGTAGTTTTTATTCATAGTTATTTGTTTTTGTGTTTTTGTTTTTACTCATATAATGTATAAGTCTACGTTATCCATGTAAGTTTATTTTATTCGGTAGTCATTTGTTGTTGTGTTTTTGTTTTTACTCATATAATGTATAAGTCTACGTTATCCATGTAAGTTTATTTTATGTAGTTTTTATTCATAGTCATTTGTTGTTGTGTTTTTGTTTTTACTCATATAATGTATAAGTCTACGTTATCCATGTAAGTTTATTTTATGTAGTTTTTATTCATAGTCATTTGTTGTTGTGTTTTTGTTTTTACTCATATAATGTATAAGTCTACGTTATCCATGTAAGTTTATTTTATGTATGTAGTTTTTATTCATAGTCATTTGTTTTTGTGTTTTTGTTTTTACTCATATAATGTATAAGTCTACGTTATCCATGTAAGTTTATTTTATGTAGTTTTTATTCATAGTCATTTGTTTTTGTTTTTACTCATATAACATTTGCATTCCAGTGAGTGATCCACCTTATAACGTAAATTCATTTCAGTGAAAAATAACGATAAAAAGTGTTAAATATTTCATTTTGCTTTTACAGTTAAAAAAACTCTCACCGACCTGTCCATACAAACATGGCTCATCTGCGACAAAAAACAAATCTGACACAGATACCCGACGCATGCATCTCTCGTTATCTCCCTACTTAGCAGCGCATCACAGAAAAAGAGATAGAAATACAAAGTCGATAAAGAACAAAAAAAATATAAAAAATGTAAAAACCAAAAAAAAAAGTATATTAGTGTAAATTAATTAGTCTTTAAGGTTTTTTTTTATTTTGCTTAGTCTTTAAGGTTTTTTTATTTTGCATTTAATTCATTGTTTCTAGTTTTTGGTACTTTAAATTTGTTAGATTTATAAGGTGTTTTCGTATAGATTTATAAGGTGTTTTCGTATAGTTGTATAAGGTGTTTTCGTATAGATTTATAAGGTGTTTTCGTATAGTTGTATAAGGTGATTTCGTACTAATTTTCCGGATTTCATTAATCAATTGTAACGCGCAAACGTCTAAATATTTTCTTTGCTTTCTTTTTTACAATTACTTACGTACGTACGCCTTAATTTTTGTATTTGTATAATTTTTGCATAAAATTGTATTAACATGTTTTCTAAATTTGTGATTTGCTTTTTTAATGAATCGAGTATATGTAATTCCTACTTTGGCGTTATTTAATTTCATAATAAAATTATTTTAAAAAATATTTATTTTTTTATTACGACAATAACCCTTATAACTTGACTGTAAAATACATGCATACACAAACACTTGACATACATTGTTCGTAACGTTAAACTTCTTCATATTGTGAAAACATACACTTTATTATTGATATTAAAATTTATACCAAATTCACAAGTTTCATATAGGCATTGGATTTAAAAAAAAAATTATCGACACCATTATACATGCATCCAAATCATCATCGTCACACCGTTAGATCGTTGCACCAATAATAATAAAATTTGTAATGACAGGTAGATAGGTAGAAAGATAAGTTTTCAAAGTGTTAACTCGTTTTTAATTTTCAAACAATAAATAATAAGAAGCATATTTGTTCCTATGTTAGGCAATCGCTCCCGGTCAACGTATTAAGTGGGATACGTATTTTCTTACTTTGTCAGGTGGACAAAAAAAAATAACTTTCATCTAGAAAAAAAGAATTCTTTTCAAGAGATAGATTAAGCTTTCAATAACATGAATGATTCCGTGAGCAAAAACTACTATCTTATGTTCCAAATTTAAACCTAACCTGCTTAGAAAAAATATTGAGTCTATCTTGTAACCCTTACCCGGTTAACTAAATTAACAGTAGGTAACCTAAATGCATTAACACGTGCCTTCTGTTGGTTCTGGTCTATTTCTGAACTATTCATAAATAATCCGATGACCTTTAGAACGATGATTACAGTGATTGCTAAAACTGTGTAATATTACTTGAGCTATGAATATTGAGCTCGGTGTATACACAAAGTGCAAAAGAAATAAAGGTTGGTTGCGATATTATTTACAAAAATGAATTATTAATCATCATAACATAGTATAAAACAAAGTCCCCTATCGCGTATGTCTGTCTGTCTGTTAGCGATAAACTCAAAAACTACTGATTGAATTTTCATGCGGGTTTCACCAGTAGATAAAATGATTCGTGAGGAAGGTATTCGTATAAAATTTGTCAAAGATTTTTTTATAATCAGGGCGGGACAACGTCTGCCGGGCCCGCTAGTCTATTTATAATTGTGAATTTATCCTCTATATATATAATAAAAATGAAGTGTCTGTATGTAATATCAAAATAACTTTTTTTTTACTGATTGGGTACGAAAGTATCCACGCCACAGATAACGAAAATGCAATTTTTAAAATTTTTGTCGGTCTGTCTGTTTGCTTCGGGTAATCTCCGAAACGGCTGGACCGATTTGATTAGAATTGCACCCGCACATAGGTGAAATTGCAGCAAGTTGCTTAGGCTACTCTAAATTAGACTAGCTGTTAACGCCAGCTTCGTCTGCAATGCTATCTCCAAAACGGTTGGATCGATTTTCACGGAACTTTCACCCGCAGATAGCGGACATCATAACAAATAATTTTGTTTATTTTAATTTAGACTAGCTGTTAACCGTGGCTTCGTCCGCAATACATCTCCAAAATGGTTCGATCGATTTTCACGGGACTTTCACCGGCAGATAGCGGACACCATAGCAAGTAATTTATTGTATTTTAATTTAGACTAGGTGTTAACCGTGGCGTCGTTTGCAATGCTATCTCCAAAACGGTTCGATCGATTTTCACGGGACTTTTACCGGCAGATAGCGGACATTGTAACAAGTAATTTAGTCTATTTTAATTTAGACTAGCTGTTAACCGTGGCTTTGCCCGCAGTACTATCTCCAAAATGGTTCTACAGATTTTTACGGGACTTTCACCGGCAGATAGCGGACATTATAAAAAGTAATTCAGTCTAAATTGATTTAGACTAGCTATTAATCGTGGCTTTGCCCGCAGTGCTATCTCCCAAACGGTTGGACCGATTTTCACGGGATTTTCACTGGCAGATAGATGACCTTAATAATGCATGGAGGTAATTTAAGTTATCCTATTTTAGACTAGCTGTTATCCGTGACTTCATCCGCATGAAATTTAGCAAAAATATGTACTGGACTCTAAGGATATATATAACTTATATTCATATATCTGTACCTGTGTATGTAATTTGTGCTATATTGGTTTTTTGGACATTTTTGCAGCCGTTTTGTGTTGTTTATTGCACTTTCGTCTACATAACTCAGTAAGCATAGTAACATACCTATAAGAATATTGTATCGAATTCAATGCGCACTATTTCAATTTTCAAATATTAAAAACTGCTTAGATAGATATAAAGTTCTATATCTTGATTTATATTTTTTCAAGACGTCAGTTCATTCATAGTTTACAGTGCAACCTTATAATTATTAATAGTAATTTTGAAGATGGAAGTGGTCTTTCTAATAAGATATTAGATATTTCTAATAAGATTATTGGGTTAAGGTTCCAAATATGTTGCTGATGATAAATTTCATTTGATAGACTTTTAGTATTTATTATATACCTAATGTATACGTTACATGTTACTGTAAGTGGCGTGCGTGTCGTACTCACAATTGTTTTAAAGAGCATTTCTATAATTTTACATGATTTCATAATTTTATATTTCTTTAATATAATTTAAAAAAAACGCGTGCGACGCTGCGGTTTCATCTAGTTTACAATATAAATACCATCAGATGGCACAAAATGCATGTGTAATAAGAAAAACAGTTTAATGATGGATGTGTAATTATGAATCGTTCTTAAAAAGAAAATAGTAAATGAAAACAGGGTTAAAGAAAAAGAAGAATTCTGCAACTTGTATATATGTTGGAGATAAATAAAAAAGAACACTTATGTAAAAATCTGGTAGTTAAGCATCCATCTCGTTGTGGCAGAATGTTCTATATATAAGGTAATAATATATAATTAATGATCGTCTAATGGTCGAAATTCTTCCCTCGAAAAATACGAACGTTGTTTTAATTTTTTTTATTTATAACAATAAACCTCATCAGCATCTACTAAAAAATGAAAATTAATTGAGAAGCAGAGGAGGAACACTGTTAAATGTTTCATCTATATTATTATTATAGCCTTATATACAAACAGACAGACAGATAGACATTTCCAAAAACGATTGAAATGTATTTTAGGACTTATTCCTAGACACCTGCAACATTTTTTTCATAAAAATCTAAATAGTACAGACACGTTACATTTACATTCTTATTATATGTATAGATTCAGAGGGGAGTTGTCCTCCTTGAAAAAAAAAAACCTAAAACCCGCGCCCCTCGGGCAATTTGAATCTAAACCATTCTGCCTCACACCCACAAAATTATAAAACTTTGGGGAGTTCCAACCCCCAAAAAAAATATTATTGACGCTTTGATATCTACAGTATTCATCAAAATCAAACGATACAAATTCGTAAGCATATTGACGCCAACAATTTTTTTATCCACATTCGATTCCCAATGTAACAAAAATATTTAATTACTTAAATACTAACTATATTGGTAAAAATAGCATTATAAAAACGGACTATGTTTTAATAATATGTAGAAGATAATAAGGTTATTGTAAGTAATATATCATTACGTGGGTATTTTAATATACAGTCTGTAGGCGTTACAATTTTGCAAATGGATCCGTTCTTTTAATACATAGTTTTCACAAATTTATTGTGTTACATTACCACACACTAGATCTCAATATTATCGCTTAATGTAAATTAAATTGTAAAATGCTTTTGTATACAATTATTTTGCACATTTTTTTTCGTAAGGCAGTTTGAAATAACATCGCTGTTGACGTCCGAACACATCGTTTTAAACGTTTACTAAATACAAGTGAATGTACAGTCTACCACACAATGATGCTCATAGTAGCCTACTTTTTAGTTTGTACTGTTTATATCAAATTAACTTTCTTCATTTTGTGTTAGTTTTTATTAAAGCCACGAAGATCATCTATTTATGAATAGGTGCTAACTATTTTGTTTATTTTCCTTCAAAACTATTGATGTTTTAAGAACTAGACCTGTGTATAAACGTACAGTCCTCTTTGTAGGATTGTTCACGGCTTACAAACTTTCCTTATCTTATGTAGAACATATTCGGAGGTATGTATCGGATAGAAAAATTACTGCAGCATATGATCTTATGCATAGTATTCGGATAAGTAACCTTATTTAAAACTAAGCGTTCAACCGGAGATCAGTTATAACAAATTGAAACAGGGGACGCGATATGATTACACTTTGATTGGATAATATGGCAATCATTGTGTGGGTTCACGAGATAATATCACGTTATGTATTGGATAATGTTTATGGGAATATGTTCAGACAAATTGTTGAGGAAACATTAATTGCGTCAATGTCGGCTGCATCCCTACATTTGGGGGTGACAGTAATAAGCATCTTTATCTATTGCATAGAAATATGAGCTAACGGCCATGGAAAATAATGATACTTTGTGTAATTTACAGGTTTCATTATAATATACATTTATTGGAATGAAGTTCCATAATGACGGCACGCGTTAGGAGTTGACTCTTAGAAATGGAACTTTCTCGCTCTCTTTCTTTTTAACTATACATGCTATAAGAATGTAAATCTAACGTGTCTATACTTTACGATTTTCGTGAAAAAAGTTGTTGCAGGTGTCTAATAATATTATAAAGAAGGAGGGTTTGTTTGGTTGAACGCGCTAATCTAAGTAATTTAAGTTATCCTATTTTAGACTAGCTGTTATCCGTGACTTCATCCGCATGAAATTTAGCAAAAATATGTTCTGGACTCTAGGGATATATATAACTTATATTCATATATCTGCACCTGTGTATGTAATTTGTGTTATATTGGTTTTTTGGACATTTTTGCAGCCATTTTGTGTTATTTATTGCGCTTTCGTCTACATAACTCAGTAAGCATAGTAACATATAAGAATATTGTATCGAATTCAATGCGCACTATTTCAATTTTCAACTATTAAAAATTGCTTAGATAGATATAAAGTTCTATATCTTGATTTATATTTTTTCAAGACGTCAGTTCATTCATAGTTTACAGTGCAACCTTATAATTATTAATAGTAATTTTGAAGATGGAAGTGGTCTTTCTAATAAGATATTAGATATTTCTAATAAGATTATTGGGTTAAGGTTCCAAATATGTTGATGATGATAAATTTCATTTGATAGACTTTTAGTATTTATTATATACCTAATGTATATGTTACATGTTACTGTAAGTGGCGTGCGTGTCGTACTCACAATTGTTTTAAAGAGCATTTCTATAATTTTACATGATTTCATAATTTTATATTTCTTTAATATAATTTAAAAAAACGCGTGCGACGCTGCGGTTTCATCTAGTTTACAATATAAATACCATCAGATGGCACAAAATGCACGTGTAATAAGAAAAACAGTTTAATGATGGATGTGTAATTATGAGTCGTTCTTAAAAAGAAAATAGTAAATGAAAACAGGGTTAAAGAAAAAGAAGAATTCTGCAACTGGTATATATGTTGGAGATAAATAAAAAAGAACACATAGATATATAAAAATCTGGTAGTTTAGCATCCATCTCGTTGTGGCAGAATGTTCTATATATAGGGTAATAATATTTAATTAATGATCGTCTAATGGTCGAAATTCTTCCCTCGAAAAATACGAACGTTGTTTTAATTTTTTTTATTTATAACAATAAACCTCATCAGCATCTACTAAAAAATGAAAATTAATTGAGAAGCAGAGGAGGAACACTGTTAAATGTTTCATCTATATTATTATTATAGCCTTATATACAAACAGACAGACAGATAGACATTTCCAAAAACGATTGAAATGTATTTTAGGACTTATTCCTAGACACCTGCAACATTTTTTTCATAAAAATCTAAATAGTAGAGACACGTTACATTTACATTCTTATTATATGTATAGATTATATTATTGACGCTTTGATATCTACAGTATTCATCAAAATCAAACGATACAAATTCGTAAGCATATTGACGCCAACAATTTTTTTATCCACATTCGATTCCCAATGTAACAAAAATATTTAATTACTTAAATACTAACTATATTGGTAAAAATAGCATTATAAAAACGGACTATGTTTTAATAATATGTAGAAGATAATAAGGTTATTGTAAGTAATATATCATTACGTGGGTATTTTAATATACAGTCTGTAGGCGTTACAATTTTGCAAATGGATCCGTTCTTTTAATACATAGTTTTCACAAATTTATTGTGTTACATTACCACACACTAGATCTCAATATTATCGCTTAATGTAAATTAAATTGTAAAATGCTTTTGTATACAATTATTTTGCACATTTTTTTTCGTAAGGCAGTTTGAAATAACATCGCTGTTGACGTCCGAACACATCGTTTTAAACGTTTATTAAATACAAGTGAATGTACAGTCTACCACACAATGATGCTCATAGTAGCCTACTTTTTAGTTTGTACTATTTATATCAAATTAACTTTCTTCATTTTGTGTCAGTTTTTATTAAAGCCACGAAGATCATCTATTTATGAATAGGTGCTAACTATTTTGTTTATTTTCCTTCAAAACTATTGATGTTTTAAGAACTAGACCTGTGTATAAGCGTACAGTCCTCTTTGTAGGATTGTTCACGGCTTACAAACTTTCCTTATCTTATGTAGAACATATTCGGAGGTATGTATCGGATAGAAAAATTACTGCAGCATATGATCTTATGCATAGTATTCGGATAAGTAACCTTATTTAAAACTAAGCGTTCAACCGGAGATCAGTTATAACAAATTGAAACAGGGGACGCGATATGATTACACTTTGATTGGATAATATGGCAATCATTGTGTGGGTTCACGAGATAATATCACGTTATGTATTGGATAATGTTTATGGGAATATGTTCAGACAAATTGTTGAGGAAACATTAATTGCGTCAATGTCGGCTGCATCCCTACATTTGGGGGTGACAGTAATATTGAAATCTTTATCTATTGCATAGAAATATGAGCTAACGGCCATGAAAAATAATGATACTTTGTGTAATTTACAGGTTTCATTATAATATACATTTATTGGAATGAAGTTCCATAATGACGGCACGCGTTAGGAGTTGACTCTTAGAAATGGAACTTTCTCGCTCTCTTTCTTTTTAACTATACATGCTATAAGAATGTAAATCTAACGTGTCTATACTTTTTCGATTTTCGTGAAAAAAGTTGTTGCAGGTGTCTAATAATATTATAAAGAAGGAGGGTTTGTTTGGTTGAACGCGCTAATCTCAGAAACTAATGGTCCGATTTGAAAAATTCTTTCAGGGTTTCATAGCTCATTTCTCGCGGAAGGTTATAGGCTATATCATCACGCTAAGACCAATAGGAGCGGAGTAATAATGAAGAATGTTTCAAAATTTTTTTTCCTTTTGAGAGCTTCCGATGCGTATTAGCGTTAGCCCAAAGTAACTATTGTACGCGGACGAAGTTGTGGGCAGAAGCTAGTACTTTATATAAGTATCAAAATTCAAACAGGTGAGTATCATGCATGAGTGAATGTATGAAAGATATCATTACTATAATATTATTTTTCAAGGAATGAATATGAATGTCGAAAACATTAAATTAATTATTTGTTTCCTTATGTTAATGAGTTTCGTTCCAGGAGGGGTCACGTGACCGCACACGTGTTTTTTAATATTATCAGCTGCCTTTTCGTGGAAATTACGTTTTTATTTATATTCACTATAGGTTGCCTTTTATTATTTTGTAGTAATCTTATCATTAACACTTAACTCTCTAAAGTCTCATCAAAGTCGGTTCAATCGTTTCGGAAATTAAGCAATACAAAAAACAATTTTATTTGTATTGTAGCACCCAGTATGCAAACTGGTTACTAATTTATTTATTTATTTATTTAAGGTCCACAAAACTGAGTTCTATGAAAAAAAGGAAACGAACCCTTTAAGGAAAACAAAAAAAAAAAAGAAGAAAAATAATAAAAAAAGAGAAAAAAAAAATATAAAAAATAAAAACATTTTTTAAGAGAAAAAAAAAAAAAAAAAAAAAAAAAATAAATAAACGAAGAAGGATACATCGATGGTGGGAACGAAATACGAAATAACCATCTTGAACTATATCAAATTGTTCGAGTAATGACACCCTCTGTAAGGGCTCGTTGACGCGTCAAGAGGTTTCTAGTCTAGATACCTATCGGGTCGCGTCGGAGTGAATACAAAGAGAAAAAAGGAAGAGATATTTAAGAGGGACAGGACCACAGCGTTAAAAGGCATAATAAATGTGGCTAAGACAACTAATTTTTTTTCTGGAGCAAACAACATTTGATTTTTCCACGGCCATAACGATATGTTAACATCTATTTGCTACTTAATAAGTAGAAGTAATGGAATAAAAGAAATTGTATATTAAAACCATTATTTTGTAATCATAAGTAAGGGTAGAACAAAATAAACGTGTTATTTGTCTCGAGTTACACTCGTCGGAATGCGATGCTGAATAGCTTTTTATTGTACTGTTTCTTGTTGTAAATTAGACTGCTATGCTAATTTTATAAGTTCTTCTTTAACTATAAATATAATAAAGAATGGAAAGCATTTGGGATGTAATATAGAAATAAATACTTTAATCGCTAATTTTCAATTATATTATTCATGACGTCAGTACCTTTACTATGCCTTTATGATATTACTCCTACTCATATTTTATGATTACTAAAAGTATGTTTATAGTTTCATAGGAACAAACCGTGCCTCGCTTTGCGTTAAACTACAGTATACAACATATAATAGTAATAAAATGAAGCCTACTGCCATCTATTGGCGAACTGTAGTAAAATAAGTAGTATAAAAACCTTTCTCTTAGTGCTAATTAATTTATATAATACTAGATTACATAATACTATACTATACTAGATTATATAATATTAGAGAATACTAGATTAGATAAATAAACTCTGAGTTGTTGCAGTAGACCGAAAGAAAAATGTGTTTTTTTTTTTCGAACTGACTACGCAATTGACCTAGCATGGTCTTAACAGCTTCACCGGACTACTAAGGCGAGCGCTTAAGGCACTCAGCCGATTTTATTTGGGCAACTAGCTCAAGGGTGCACGACACACCTCGGCTTGGGCTGTTGCCTGATACATGCAATTCGCGACCTATCTGAGCTAACCTAAGCTAACTATTCATACATATATGAGTTGTTGAAACATATATGTGTATCAAGCATACATACCTCAACAGTTCTTATATATATTTCGTATCGGATAATTTTCTAAACTATTTCAGTTTTATGAGGGAAAAAAATAAAACCCTTACACTTTCATGTGTAAGCGTGTTTGCGTGCACGTGTGTGGAGGTGATATGTGTAATTTTGTCGCAATGATGTAAGATTTTGTGTCACTGTATCGCGCGAGCAGCGCACGTCAAGGGCTCCACGCCGAGAGAACGGACCTAGACTTGAGCCGATGCCGAGGGGAGTCTAATCTGGTGAAAAATATGTGTATTTAACCCTACTGTCTAGTACTAGCGAGAATGTATAACGTAAAAATAAAGGCTGTTGTATTACGAACATGATTGTTAGTAAAACGTGCTTTTTAAATAATTGTAAGATCGTATTACTGACCACAGAAATATTTTGCTAAATATTCAACAGATGTCAGTAAAGCATAGTTCATAGTATTTTAGATGAAATCACTTTTTAAATAATTGTGAGATCGTATTACTGACCACAGAAATATTTTGCTAAATATTCAACAGATGTCAGTAAAGCATAGTTCGTAGTATTTTAGATGAAATCATAATCTAATTGTAATATTAATTATAAAAATGTTATTTTTCTCGAATTGACTACGCTATTGGCCTAGCAAGGCCTTAGCAGCTTCACCGGACTACTAAGGCGAGCGCTTAAGGCATTCAGCCGATTTCATTTTGACAATTAGCTCAAGGGTGCAAGGCATTCCTTGGCTTGTGCTGTTGCCTAAGCTAAGCTACATACTCATACTTATATGAGTTATTGAAACATATATGTGCCAAGCATGCATACCTCAGTAACTCTTATATGTATTTCGTGTCGGATAATTTATTAGAATTGTGTTTTTCAACGATTTGTAATATATATATATATATATAGGAAAAAACTAAATCGGTGTTATTACAAATAGTTAAATACTTGCTTTCAAAACGTTTCGAATTATATGCACCGCGCTCGCCCGAGGCAAGTTCGCGTTATCCTTTTTCGCAAGTCTAACCTAACGTAACCAAAGCGAGACAAAAGAGCAAGATGGCGAACATTCAGCGACCGTGGTGTGCTTAATACGAAACCTTTTTAAAGCAAAGTATTCAATACGTATTTAACTTTTTTGTAATAACACCGATTATGTTTAGAACATGTGCATTATTATCTATAGGACTCAATTCCCTCCTCGTAATAATGACCACTCTTAAATAATATAATTTAGTTATTATTGTAAGCAATTACAACTCACTTGTCCTGAAGCCCCTCGAGTTCTTCATCTTGTTCGCCGAGAGTTGAATCCAGGTCGAGGTACGGCCCATAATCGCCATCTTTGAATACTTGTAGGGTCGCATCGTCCAACTGAAACAAAAAATACGTTAAAATTACATGACACCATATGAAATGAAATTAATAAAATATACATAGTTTGTATTATATTTATGTATATAAATTATTATGGTCATTTAATACATACAAATATCCACAAGTACCAACATTTTCATGACAATTGGTGAAGCAGTAGCAGTTGATGTGCTACAGCACCACCTAGTGGCGAGTTTTAGTAAAATGGATAGTATAGAAATCTTCTCCACGAAAAATAATTATTCGTGCTAATTTTCATGAATTAAACGTTACTAGAGTTTGTAATCAAAATAAACATATATCATAGGTATTAGTATAAATTCGTTAGCAAATTAATTTGATGTTTGTTTGATTAAATGAAATCTTTGCCAGCTATAGAAAATTAATATTTATATAAATCTATATAAATATTACAATATAGAATTCATTCATGGCAATGGTATTTCTTAAATATGTTATACTAGCGGGCCCGGCAGAAGTTGTCCGCGCCCTAATTATAAAAAAAAAACCTAAACCGCATGAAAATCCGTTCAGTACTTTTCGAGTTTATCGCGAACAGACAAACAAACAGACGCGGTAGGGGACTTTGTTTTATACTATGTAATGATGATGATAATGTATTTGTTCTGAATCATAAATAAATAATATTTATTATGAAAAATTAGTAGCGCCATCTATACTTGCGAATGTAGAACATTACCCAGAGTATTCTTGAAGATGAAGAAAAAATATTATGGAACATCGTAGATGGCAGTGTACAATACAAAATATAAACTACATTGTCACGAGAAAATTCTTATTACAAATAAATATAATATAGGTTTGTATATTATAAGATACATGTTTACAGAATACATTATTTATGGAAAAATGCTAATGTTGACTATTATTGTTTAAAATTAAATATTATTAGGGTTTTCTGAAAGAGTACCGTATAGTTTTGAAATAAAACAATATTATAAAATTAATAGTATGATATCCCTTTCTGTGATATGTTGATGTCCTTTGGGAACTACGGTTTTATCTTTTTTTTTTATATATAGAATTTAGTGCTTGACTAGTCTCATCTTATGTACTACAAAACTTAAAGGGCACTGACTGGTAAGTATACCTGCTGGAACATACCAATTTTGCGACAGATTTTCAATTAAATGCTGGTGATAGCTAGACTGGCAGGTTTAGAGAAGCCGTACCTATGCTATGGTTCCGACACGATGGTTTCCTTCATCGAAAAGTTCCTGCTTATTCACAAAGATACACCTACATCGTTCCACGTGTGATCATCTTTTTAACAAACTTAGTTAATTGAATGCTGTTTTTTTATTGTAATTTTGCAACCACGACCTATCTTTTTTTATTAATTTTAAGTTATCTCTGTAAAATTTTATTAGAACTGCTTATGCCCTATGGAAAAGCGTAATGGTATGTAGTTTAGATAATACTTTGTAGATTTCTTTATTTGCTTGTAACACTATATTCGATATCGATTCTGTCTGTTCACAGATTATTTCCGGCAAAGAGATATATATGGTTTTCATCATATTTATTCATATAGATTTATTATGTAGATATAGTAAAATAAGCGTCATCTCGTGATATAGGGACGTACTAAATCAAAACCGATTATTTACTCCCCAAGTACACTGTGTACGTATTAACGTTGCAAATATTTTTAGAATAGTGAATGATTTTAAATAAGTATAAATTTCACACTTTCCAATGTCCATTAGCCAGTTCTAACACCTAATGTTCTTGGTAGATTTACACATTTTAACTAAATACACGTGTCGGTTTGGCAGCTAGCCAGAACAACGTTACATATGTTGCGTACCTGCTGGAAAATGGAACGGAATTAGAAATAGTCTCATAATATATCTTCGCCCTTACTGGAATCGTGTTACTGAAAGTTGTAGGTCAGTCTAGTATATTGATGTAAATATATATTATAACGTTTATTGGGAATTATGATAATATACATATAATAAATATAAGTACTACCTCGTTCTGCAATAAAACTCTCTTTAATTGAATCGTTATATTTAATTTTTCGAAGATTTTAAAACATAATAGTTTTACAGTTCATACTATCATTAGTTTTGTTTTAATAATGTTTAAATTTTACATGTATAATATGTGAAGATTTAAAAAAAAAACTAAAAATCTTATGAACAGTTACAATTCGACTTGACTCATTTTGAAACTTAAAGGCACAAAAAAAGTGGAATAAAACTTGATATTTCCTTATGAAGATTACACAAATATTTAAGAGTAAAAATCCTTTAATGTTTTTGAAAACTTTGAATAATCGGCCCGGACATATTGCTTAATTTGCAGATTCATAGGCTTATTGGAGTACATAGAGGTGTAAAAATTCCTAAAAGTCTTAGTCTCACCATCAGTATTTGCAAAGATACAGACGATTTATCAAAACAAAGAAAAAAGCCACATTTTTGAAGTCGATATTGAAGGAAGAAAAATAAACAATTTTGTTCATATGTCTTTGGATTTGTAGGTTTATTCCAGTTTCTGAAACCATCTTCTAAATTTCTGTATTTATATTAAATAAAGCTATTGTAATACTTATTGAGTGTTGCGCACCCAACAGCTAACCTTTATTATTTTATTTGTATAGAAGAGCAAATTTGTAAAATCATTTACAAGTTTTGCTTCGGTTTAAAGTGATACAGGTAACTGCGCATTGCCATTAATTCTCCAGTAAGGTGGATGTTTACTTATCGTGAAGATGTAGATTAAAGACGTTGTTCATTATTGATTAACATTACAAATGAACATGGAAAGATAATCGTATTGACGCAAGTACGAACGAAGTAACAACTAATTGAAATCTACGCAAATTGTGATTACAACGATAATATAGATTTATCTTTAACATTGTCCCATTTAAAATGAAAAGAAACTTTATTGTACAATTATTGTGTTCTGATTTTCGCTATATTTATACAAATAAAAATGTATGTAAGAGATATAGATAGAAATAAATGTAAGAAAATATACTTTTATATAAAAGTTGGATTACCCAAGAATTATCTTTATATTTTTATTATAACAAATGCACTACTGGATTTATATATAAGGTAATTTTAGAATTTTATTTAAAGGACTATTTATATGTGCATTGGGGAAGTTAAAATAAAGACACTTGAATAAGATCTTGAGATTGAAGATTTAGTAACTACTTTTCAACGCCAAAATGAATAATAAAATAAAAAAAAATCGCAAAAGTTTTTTTCATCTTATTAAACTATGGAAAAATATGATAATGTAAACGCTAAAAAGGTATTGGTTTATATTATAACATGCCATATCATAATAATGATAGCAGAATATAATGTCACGTGCACATGTATGCACAAAATTATAACGTCAACAAAGTATATATACTGGCCTAAAATTTGACTATTAAAAAAACGGATAATTATTCCTTCGTTATCTTTGTGTGAATTGAATAAAATAAAAGTCAATAACATTAGTAAACATCTCCTGTATTACAATTTATTTATTTCATATTTTACCACTTATACGTTGCCCGCCTTTATTTTTACACAACACATATAAACAATGCGAGTGTACTGGCTGTCTAATACATAATTATATTCCAAACACATATTGCTGTTTAATAAAAAAATTGGATTAACAAGACAATGCTATTCATAGCAACGGACGCATTGCGATATCGTCTCTCAGGATATTGAGGTAATTTCAGACGCGCCATAGTATTCGAAGCTGTTGTCGGTTGCAACATATATGTTATACCATTTGCTGAAAGCCGCTGGCTTGGCTATGCTCGTCTGTTGTTTTTATTGGCATTAAAAATGTATACAAAAGTAATTATAAAAAAATGCAAATTATCGATGAAATCCAAAAAATATGTATCCTAGAACCATCTACGAAAAACTTTGTATAGCGAAGTCATAGTTCCATTCAATAGTTTTAAGCTGTGATTCAACCTCAGAGGCACTATATTTTCATTATATAAATACATAAAAAAATCGTGGTGGTCTAGTAGTACCATCGTATGTGAGCAAGTAATGAATTTGATTTCTCGGTGTTTGAAATCGCCAATACGCTAGCTTAAGGATTGACGTTCTATCTTTATAAATACCGCCACAACGACTTTCTACCGCTATATCTATCAGGTGAAAGGTTAAACACTCGCAGTATGCTAGTATATAATACTTCATGGTCACATTTAACATATAATAAAATAATAATATCGAAACAAATATTAATAAAGAACAAAGAGAACCTAAGTTAAAGTTTGTTCTAAATCTTTCAAAAATATAAACACAAACGTAATAAACCTAGGTGCAATGACCGGCACCCAAAGCTGTAAAGGGCGACACGAAGTTAATAACCATAGATAATAAAGCGGACAATAAACCTACTAAATATGATAAGTAATAAAATTACGTATACCGCGTCGTCATTAATACTTATCATTATTACTAGTCATTATTACTTATTCCAAGACACCTGTAACAATTTTTTTCACAAATATCTAAAAAGTACAGAGTCGTTAGATTTACATTCTTATTATATGTAATAGAAATGATACGAATTTACAACTGCGAATTTAGTTTAAAATGTGGCTAAGGGTCTCTTGAATATAGCGCGCTAGAGATCGTCCTGTAGTGCTTTATTTTCATTAGGACCATGAAGCGTCGTAGCCTAAGATGATAAGTCCTCTCTTTTGGAACGTTGAAAGGAGGGAAAACACTTAAAAAACACTTAAATAAAATTGTTCGTATATTTACAAAACTAAACCAAAACTAAGTCACAGGTCTAATTTAAAATCCGTGACTGTTAAATTGATCAATTTTTAATATAAACATCATGTCATAATATTGCGTATCATGTCATTATTACAGTGAATATAGATATTGAAGTTATCAATAAATATTGATTTAAGATGTTAACATTTATCATTCCCTAGTCACATCATAACTTCTTAAGTGTACGTGATGTCATTGTTATGAAAATATACTTCGATGCAGAAAACACATATTTATGGTTTCCAGGTTTCATAGACCAAAAAAAAGTCTATTGTCTATTGAAGCTATAATTTTCCGCAATTGCGTAATAGGAGAACACGTATCGATCTATTTATTAAATAATAGAGAGCTATAATAACGAATTGACTGTTAAAGTAGTATACAATCTATAAATCGTCTTTCAACGATGTAATTAACTTCTTTAACCGTTTAAGAATAATAATCGAAAAATAAATAACCTTAAATAATCGTTAAAATATTTGCGATTATAATCTAGGATCACGATTTATTTTATTGTATACCACATATTCATCTGCATTGTCTATTATCCTAACAATATATTATACTAGCGGGCACGGCAGACGCTGTTCCGCCCTGACTATAAAAAATCCTTGACAAATTATATACTAAAACCTTCCTCATGAATCACTTTATATACTGGTGAAAACGGCAAGAAAATCCGTTCAGTAGTTTTTGAGTTTATCGCGAACAAACAGACAGACAGACGCGTTTGGAGACTTTGTTTTATACTATGTAATGATGTACAGAGGAAGAGTATAGGAAATTGAAAACAAAATATATAATATAACCATTTGTTTGTGACCAAAGTTATCAATTTACTTCCGCTCTCCTGCGCATGCGCACTACACCACTTGGACCATTTTATATACAACTTAAAATGTAGTAGGTTATTATAAAAATCGTGGATTCATAAAACTATAATATATATATTTTTAAATAATGATTATGTGATTAAGAAGTAAAACTAAAAAACGTTGGTCCAAATTTATCCGTTTTTCCGTGATACTCGCACACCGGCGGACCTCTATCATTCTTACTAATATTCTTAATAAGAAAGTGAGTTTGTTCGTTTGTCTGTCATACTCTCACGCCTTAACTACTCAAACGCTCATTATGAAAAAAATATAGGGTACCTTGCATCCAAAACAGGTACAGTTCTCGAAGCCGCAAGCACTAGTTTGTAATATATACTTGCAAGTATAGAAATGGGTCAAAGTTGGGACACCAAAGTTTTCATGGGGAAGCTCTTTATGCTATTCGTTCTACTAGAACCAGATTGCTAGGTGGCGATGCAACACATAAGCTTCTGTATCGCGTAGATTCGAGTTCGTAGATCGGTTTTACATACAGGTTATCTATTTTCAGATATTTAGGAATTAATTACATATATAGGCAGGACGACGTCTGCCGAGTTCTTATCGAAGTTATGATGTAGTCTCACAATCCAGAAAAAAAGTACTATTTCCAAAGGATAGGTCGAAGCAATATTAACGCGCGGGAAGCCACGAGCAGCAACTACTTTTATTTACATAGACGACTAGCTTCTGCTCGCGACTTCGTCCGCGTGGACTTATGACTTTGGGCTAACTGACACACAGCGGAAGCTCTCAAAAGGAATAAAAAAACGATTTAGAAATATTCTTAGACCTTAGACCAACCGTTGATATTCCCATACAAACTTATTCCCCTATTTTCTATTGTTATTTTACACCCTTGAGGGTACAACGTTTACAAACATTGAATGTTATATTTATTTATATCGAATCAACAGTCAAAAAAATAACTAAATAAAAAAAGTTTTTACTCTTACTCCTAAGATATATTTACGAAGCAATCACAATTAATTGACTCGACAGATTACAATTTCCATTACCACAAAGTCTACAAATAATATTATCCGTAGATGTATTCTAGGAAAATCACAAAACGATCTCCAACGAAGGACGTTGCTCTGCTTTTCTATTATAGTTTACACTATGTCATAATCCTCACCTGAGTAAGTGCCACTAGAGATATTTAGGGCACGTATAATTTTAGCCAAATACCGAGATGAGTAACGCTGGGAACTATTAGTAATACCCGTAGTTTTACTGATATTATACAATTATAACACAGAAATAAAATAAACTTTATTACGAAATTTTAAACAATTACACATGAGTTCAAGAGCCACGAGAGTCGGGGCGTTCGAGACGTGTGACCGATGCAATATCAATCCGATGTCCGTAGGTTCGAACCTCGACATGAAACAAGGAGTCTTCCGAAATTCACGTACATTTACTAATTTAAATTGATAACACTATCGGCTGATGGTGAAAGAAAACATCGTGAGGAAGCCTGAATCTGAGAAATGTTCCTGTAGAACCGCTGTACACGGTAAAATATAGAACTGTGGATTTCTCAGAGTTTGAAATCACCAATAAATACATCGTGTGCTTACGTGGCGATTATGCCCATACCTTCCCTTGGAAAGAGGCCTATGGCCCTGCAGTGGGTCTCTTACAGGTTGATGATGTACATGGATTCACCTAAATTATCTTTGATCTCGTTGGTTTTGAAGTATAACTTCAAGAGCGACTAGAAGGCAACTGAACGACAATGCAACGGAAGTTCGTTACGGCAATAAGGCATCACGTTTCTGTACCATCCGGTTTTTAAATATTTTTGATTTTGTCAATTAATAGTTTATAAACAAATAGGTCAAAAATTTTTGAAAAAAAAATTATAACAATAAAACTTAAATTAAATAATAATCATACAATACAATTCATTATGTATATTATGTACGGCGCTCGACCGTACTGCCATCTGGTTTCAATGTAAGTCAGTAACAAATTAAATCAAAGCTTCATTACCTATCAGCTAATTCGGAACTTAAATAACACGGGGGAATATTATTAGCAACTCTTTGTTATAAAGTAAATATAATATAGAAAAGTACGAAGAGATTACTATGACAAACTAAATTTAACGATGAATAATTATCCAGTTTAATCAAGAACAAGATATGGCACGACTATTGATGCAGTTTTCTTAGGAAATTTAGAAAATTTGCAGAGCAGAATTTATGTTTCTTATTTAAGTTATCATAAACCAATCATATAATATTTGAAGTACGATAGTAATTAAATTATTGTTTTAAAATGTATAGTGGTCGACGATAATAAATGTATATATTACTAGCGTTACATCACCAATAAATGCCTTCTTAAATTCTCATATGATGTATTTATTTATAACTTAATCGCCATCTCTTATAACGCAAAAGAAGTTTTACTTCAATCGCGTGTGACGGTTACACGTATTCATTTTATTTTATCAATCCTTTTACATTGTGTTTTTGCTTATAAATAACCAGTCGAAGAATGAGAAAATAGCTTAATATTAAAAATAAGTTGGTGGTTAAAATAAATGGTGGTTGAGAATTGGCAATAAGCAATATGTATGTTATGTAGCGGGAGGTGCCTTTGGTTACAAAAACATAAATTAAATTAATAATCAAATGACCATTATTTGATCTTGAAACGTAATGCTATTAAGCGAGTTACCCTGATTTTATATTCCTAAAGTTGGCAATACTGTTAACTTTCACAAATATATCAGATATTTAACAAGCCTTGGTTCTTAATATAAGGATACTATTGAAAAAGGCCAGTGTTTCGTTCATGACAACAGCGATTGACAGTGAATTGTCGATGTCTCCGTGATCACCACTGTTTTTGGGCTCTACTTTGCCGCGTTTATATCAAAAATTGTAACCTATTGGGGACTTTAAAATTTTCTTATAGCAGATGATACTGAAAATTTTCACTCACTAGTTTAACACACACAACAGAGATCACCACCACATACGTGTACACACACATACGGTGGAAAGGTTTTATTCTTTCCTTATTTTTCGAATTCGGTTAGTTTAGTTTAACAGAGTTGATACAAAATACATGTTTGAGCTTGTCAGGCACATTTGCTGGTCACAAAAACTTATATGTATGATTAGCTTAGTAAGATTCACGTTATTGCATTTAAGGCAACAGCCCCAGCGGGGTTTGGCCATTTTGAAATACTTAAGTTTGTTGCCAAGCGACTGATGCCCGGTTTCTGAGATACTCGGTTAAACTACCAATAGTTACTGACTCAACAAATTTATCCATAAGATAGACTGTCAAATGGCCCGTTGAGCTTTACTGACATTTATCGTATGATTGTGTTTTCAGAAACGCATTTGACAGCTTATCAAACCGATACCGTTATTGAACAGATAAACTACAATTAAAGTACCTCAGAAACCGGGCATGATTGAGCCAATAGTATTACTACATTACAAAAATCCTTCGTAGTAGGTATATTCATCCACATATCCATCGCATAAGAAGATCTTGGTAAGATACATCGATAATATAGAACTAAAGCCTATATTTCCCATGTTAGTAAAGTAATATCATTAATTATCTCAAGTCCATCTCAAACTCTCACGTCCCTCAAAAACAAGGAAACTTTGTCAACGTTAAAGGGGACAAGAGCACGAATTTAGAACATTAGGCAAAATGTAGAGAACCGAATAGATGAGCTTTATGCATTATTGAAAAGCCTTTGAGTCCGTGAAGTGGTGCGTTTGGCGCGGTGGTGTGCTAGGACTATTTCTAAGCTCAGTTGGTTACCTAACACTCTAAAGTTGAAAATTTGTTACCAAGCACATAGGTGAGTTTTGCAGGCCTCCTCTAGGCTTAACGTGTTTACTATATTATACCTCATCGTCGTAAGATTATGGCCAAACTCTATAATGTAGATGTTAAAGGAAAAACCACTCCATCGAGAGATGACGGATATCGTAAAATATTGCCACATTCGTCTTATAAAGGCGGACCAGTTATTTTCATTATATATTCAACATTTCTTAAAGGAATATCGTTTACATTTTGTATGAATGTAATTTAAATATCGACTTCTCGCTACCTCATTGTATTCAAGACATAAACTTTATTTTTGCAAAAAGAAAAATCCATCAATCTATTATTGTGTTACCATAATTTTCTAATATGGGGCTCTCATAACAGTATTAAGTGTGTTGCAGACCCGTTTATCGAAAAAGATATCGTTCATTCTTTCTCTAAGTTGTGTAGAGCCAAAGAAAGATCGTTAACTCTATGAGGTAATCAAGAACCGTTTTGGCTAATAAGTAAAAAGTGATTTTATAGTGGTTATGGTAGTTATTTTTCTTTCTGTATATTCTTATCATGAATGATTGTATTACCATAATTATCTAATGTGCGGCTCTTACAACATTTTTAAGTGTGTTGCAAACCCGTTGATTGAAAAAGATATCGATCATTCTTCCTCTAAGTTGTGTAGAGCCAAAGAAAGATCGTTAACTCTATGAGGTAATCAAGACCCGTTTTGGCTAATAAGTAAAAAGTGATTTTTAGTAGATTTTTAGTGATCACTATGATTATGTTAGTTTCTTTTTCTTTCTGTGTATTTATGTATAAAGTTAGACTTGTTGTTTTAAAGAAATAACCTATTCATCATGTAGGTAAACATCTTTTCCCCGCTTCGCATAAGCCTTCGAATGTCTACGCCGATTACCTGTACTGCTTTTTAAACTTTGTATGCTTAAATATTTATAAAGGAATAATTGTGACAATAATATAAAAAAAAACATCACTCACAATATTATTCTTAATCGAACGGCCTTAAAGATACACCATTAGAAATCTAGCCAGATAATTAGAACCTTGCTTTAATCAACATTCGCTGAAGTTTTAAAGAATTTTCTTGGTCGTAAACAAGATTTAATGACAACGCATACTTATCAGTGACGGATTTGTTTGTAAATATTTAACAAAATGATTCGTGGGCTCTAGAATTAAATTTCAATTTTACCATCTCCCATTATTTAAACATAAAGATAAATATTTTATGAGTATATATATAATATAGTATGGTAGCAAACGTTTAGCATATAAAAAGCGAAAATATTTTATGATCATTAAAAACTCAAAAAGTAAATTTTACAAAGTTAAATGTATAGGAAATTGTATGTTGATGTTTTTAAATTCTATTTACAATATATTTTTAAACAAAAACTTGTAATTATCTATTATGCGAAAATGTAATTAGAAATATACTTACTCTGTGTGGAGCCTGTAACAAGCGATGTACAGCGGCTATCTGATACGATAGCGGTATCGTCGTGTTGAATGTGTGGTATAGAGGTCTCGGAGGTTCCCTCACGTTATATTCCATGAATGGATCCAGATCATTCAGGTATTGCACTCGGCACACAAAGGAATCACCACCGATATCTCTCATTGTTCCGTTCACTCTATTGTTTTCATTGACTTTTAGTAATTCAATCATTTTTTTATATAATTATAATTTACCAAACTATTTATATAATCACAGTTCGAATAATCACATTTTACACTGAAAGTGATTGATTAAAATTAGGAAAAAATCGCAAGCCGGTAATTAAGTGTTAAATAAATAATATAGATTTGGAAAATTTCGGCCGGTGTTAAGCGTAGTCGCGATGCTACTGAAGTCTGATGTTTCGCAGAGAGCGCTTGCTCGCTCCATCGCCGTCCGACGATAAGCGTGCGAGATGTTATCATTATAATTTTTTTCTTTAATACGAAACGTAAGGATGTGGTTTTGAAATTACGTATACTAACGAGCCAAATTTGATTATCGAATTTTTATTACAAACCGTTATATTATTACGGTAGAAGGTTTTTATTTATATAAAAATTTTTGTAGTTCTAATATTTTACAATCAGATTCAAGGTTTAACGAAATGACTACTCAGTCATGATTCGATTGCAAATGTTATTTTATATTAAAACTGTGCACGTATGCTAATAAATGTGTACGTTTCATAGAATTTACTTTAGAATGTGCAATTTTAGCATTCTATTTTCAATTCTGAATGCAACGGGTATACTGATTCATGATGGCGTTGTATTTATAGACGTGTTTCATAACCCTGTTAAAAATGCTTTTCATTGTTTTCGAAGAAAAATAATGACAGTTTGGAGTATTATTTTGGTATGAAATAGAATATTTTTTTCGTTATATTTTTGTAATACGTACCTCTAATTGTAAATACAAAAATAGTGTTCTCTGTAATTATACTTGCTTCTTAGTAATTTAATTGTAGGAATGAATGATTATTCTTTACGATGCACGATACGTATAAATTATAGTAAGTCATTTATTTTTCTCGTATTTTGATGGAAATTTTAAGCCTGCAACTAACATGGACATGTTATTCTGTAAACAGACCTTTATGTGATATTTTTTGTGTACTATTGTAGAAATTACAGTAACTAATCATAATTATCAGTTATTATGTGATTAAAGTGTATTTGTTCCATCTATTTTTTTATTAGCTTCATCAGTATAAATAACAAAAGCAATTAAATAAAAAAATAATTATATACTACAATGGAAATCGCATGTAAATAAAAATGTTACGAAATTTGAAAGCATTTGAAATTGGAGGGTTATAAGCAAGCCTGTATATTATTTTTAGAGACGGATTACTGTTAAATTAATTGATAAGAAACTTCTGTCATGGACTGCGTAATAGAGCCAACATGACACATGTTTTTTAACTTTAAGATCTTATGATTCACTCAGAGCCACCGTGGGATTTACGAACAATGGAACCTTCATTAACTGTACACGAAATGATGCTAAAGGAAGTCTCACTGTCTCTACCAGTGAATATTATGTTTTTAAACGCGTTTCCCCTTAGATAGCATATAGATATTTCGTTATCTATATGTCAATAAATTAAAATAAATTAGTTTAATATCATTCTCTCCTCTGTTTTTCAATCGATTCTCTTTACTGTTTAGTAGATATTGAAGAGCTTTAGTATATAGAGAAAAAAATTTGGAAATAGTTTTTTTTGGTCTACTTCTCAATTTCTCATAAGTTACGATCTATAATATTTCTACAATACAGATAATAATAGCTATATATTATCGTTTGAAGGAAAAGTTTGTACCTCTCAAGACTTTGATCAATCATTGCCATTTTCTCCTGTGTTTCTCAAATGATTTTCTTTATTTTTTTTTCTGTTTAGTAACTGTTGACAAGCTTTAGTGTTTTTAATAAAAACAGTTTAAAAATCGTTTGTTTATAACATCCACAATTCGATGACTTTATTACTACATATTATAAAACGAAGTCCTCTGCTACGTCTGTCTGTCTGTTTGCGATAAACTCAAAAACTACTGTACGGATTTTCTGAGTACTGGTGTACGTAACGTGATTTATGAGGAAGGTTTAGATACGTTATACACATAATTTGTCAAGGTTTTTTATTATCAGGGCGGGACAACGTCCGCCGGAATCGCTAGTTCATTATATTTATTAACATTTGAATGACTGGCACAGAGATCAAATTACAAAATGATTTGTCACACACAACAATTTGGATGGGTTAAGCAGTTCGACCATATGCGATAATTCGCCGAACACAGGGATGTACGTTCACAGGTGTTACCGATTATGCTCTTATAACATTATTATATGTTACATTTCTTTCGGGTGATCACACGAGTGTTACGTAATGCTGTAACGAAATTAGCGTATGATGCGAGTTTTTATTGTATGATTGTACCGTTCGACTTCCTAAGAACTTTATACGGGAATGCTATCGTTTGTAAACATCACATCTGCTATAATGTCATCATAAAGGTGGTTGTAAGAAATTGATATGCAATATGATATTACCATTGCTCTAATTACAGCGGAAATGCTGATTGAAAACATATAAAAGGTTCTTTGTTATTATTTCTTTTGGTATGACATCGGCCTATGTAGGTATTTTCGCCAATATTAAGTGTGACAAATACATGTTATATACTACTAGCGGGCCCGGCTGACGTTGTCCCGCCCTGATTACCCCCCACAACCCCCCTTGTGGGTGGAATTTCGTAAAATCCGTTCTTATCTGACCTCTACTCGGCGAAAGGAATATTCCTACCATATTTCAAGTCGCTACGCCTTATGGTTCCAGAGATATCGTGATGAGTCAATATATAGGTGGGAATCACTTATATATATATATATATATATATATATATATATATATATATATATATATACTATATATACTATATGCCAAATATTCAGTGTAACAATGTGGAGTAATCTAAAACATAGATAAATCGTCAAAAGGGGATAGGTACTGTGTTGTGAATGCCATAGAGACTATTTACAAAAATATATTGGAAATATACATACATATACATGACGTAATTATATAAGTATAAACCTAGATAATATAGTACTTTACTAACAATATTATCTTCTTTATATATAAATTTCTTCTGTACGTGTGTATGTCACTGAACTCATCCTAAACAGCTGGACCGATTTTGATGAAATTTTGTGTGCGTATCCCAGTGGATCCGAGAATGGTTTAGATTCACAATTAAACTCGGTAGGTGGCGCTACGGTTGACTTTTTTTTTATTATCAAGGCAGGACAACGTCCGCCAAGTCCGCTAGTTTATATATAAATTTCTTCTGTACGTGTGTATGTCACTGAACTCCTCCTAAACGGCTGGACCGATTTTGATGAAATTTTAGTGTGCATGTTCGAGTGGATCCGAGAATAGTTTAGATTTACAATAGGAACCGTTAGGTTGTGCTGCGGTTGAATTTTACATTTTTTTTTATCAAGGCAGGACAACGTCCGCCGGGACCGCTAGTAAAATATAATATGTAACTATAAAAATTGTTAAAAAAAAGTTTTTTGTTTGTTAATTTTCTACGATTCAAACTTAAGACAACACGGCAGAGAGAGCGTGGGCTCTTTAAAAGGTCACTGGATATAATGTACATTTCAGTATTATTAGTTTTTACTATAGTGGAAAAATATTCGTTACGTAATAACTAAGAAAAATATGCAAACGAGTTCGCTGGTAAAAGCTAGTATTTCCTACATTTTTATCAAGACATGAGTTGTTGTTTCTATTGAGTTTAAATACATCAACTTTGAAAGTCAATTTTAATATATTTGACGAACCTGTTGGAAATACTTTTTTTTTCGAACTTACTACGCTATTGACCTAGCATGGTCTTAACAGCTTCACCGGACTACTAAAGGTTGGAAATACTAATACAGATTAATCCTCTTTATCAATGAAATCAATTCAAAGGTTTGGTCGTTTTTATGATTCGTTTAAATCGTAAATATTGAGTCTATATATACAGAGAACCTTAAATTTATTTACCAATTGATTGTTAAACGATTGATCCGAAGAAAGCATGGTCAACATAAAAAAGTATTAGTCTGGTGAAGCTGTAAGGGCCCTACTACCAGACCAAAAGTTACTTTGATAAAAAGATACATACAATAAAATATGACTGCGTAAACCACGTATTCTTTAAAATCAGTGATGAACCACGAGCTATACGCTTTCCTATTTCAATTTCCCTAAAAAGTAATATTTTTTATAACATTTGATATTCCAATAATGATAACTAAAAGCCTTCATTGTAAATCTCGAAAGCGAACGGCCTAGTTTCTATATAAAATTTACTGATGAAGTTACGTTATATATTGCATTTTCTATCGGTTAATTAAAATTTATATTAGGCAGTTAAACAAATTTATACGAATTAATTGACTAGAATATTAATTATTCACTGTATCACAATAATTAAACGTGTTTTATGTCTCGATAATTTATTTTCTATAATGTTCCAGAGAAATCATTTAGAAGTCCGGTAAACATTGGCACTAATTTAATAGTCCTGGTAATAAACAACACGCTCGGCCCTCGGGAAATATCGTGGGAATATTAGTCATTCTTACTCACTGGACTTAGGATTAGTGCCAAATAATTTTTTGGTACCGTGGAATAACGTTATACATCGAGGTAACTTTCTAGGATGGTGTTAATATTAAATCCCTATAATATATTATATCATATAAATGATGGGACCCTACATATATACGTATAATAAGTAACTTTTTTTATACCATGGGAGGCAAACTAATAGGCGGGTCATCTGATGTTAAATGATCACCACCGTCCATAGACACTTGCAACAATAGGCGAGTTGCAAGTGCGTTACCAGCCTGTATTTCGGGGGAGGGAGAGACGGGATGGGGGGGAGGAAAGTGGGCCTCCGGTGCTCTCACTGACCGAACGAAACGCAACATTGCAAGCACTGTTACTTCACGTCGGTTTTATATGAGACGGTAGTACCACCCCGGGCGAGCCGACTCATTCATGCTGAAACCAGTAATAACTTCAGCGTGTCTTTACCTACAAGACTAACTGAGACTATAACTATGTTATCTTCTACCATATAAATAGTGGGAATCTACATATATATTTATAATAAAAATACACTTTTTTTGAGGCTCAATCATGTTAAAATTACTGAACATAATGGCATAGGACTATGAATCGATGTGGAATATTTCGTAGATAGTTCTAGGACACTTATATTTTATATCCCATTGACCTTTTGTCATTTTTTTAAATGAAAAGTTTATCTAATGTACATCGAAGAATGCGGTTATCAGTTGGTTTAATAGTTTAATTCTTATATTGTAACTAGTATGTTATAATAATATCACGAAGACAATTTGACATAAGATATTTAATTTACTACCGATTTCTTATTTATATCGCTTTTACTAACATATAACTATAATAGCTTATACCAATTTTCGCATAATGATCAATCGAAAAGTGTTATTCTTTCTACCAATTTATTAAAACTCGTAACTAGGTGGCGCTTTGTTGTATATTGTTGTTACCAAGTTTTACGTTATTGTTTTCGCCATGGGTGAGTGCTTGTTATAAAGAAAGTTTATTGTATATAATTTTATTTACTAATCTTAATTTTGACAGGATATCTTATCGGTAGTATATCAGTAATGATTTCATTTTTAATTCCTTATGTAACTTGTAGTACCTCGGCTATATTATATAAGGAGCTCCTATACATAATTTTACTCTTTTAAGCTCCTATTACTCTTCTAATCTAAGCTCTATGTTGTAATATCATTTGAAGTAGAAAACAACAAGTAATTATAACCAATATAGGTCAAGGTTGTGATGGCAATATCTTTTAAACCACATTATTTTGTTTTTGATGATAAGCAGGGTTTTACCAATTCATATTTTAATGAAGGTACGATGTCGATATACACGGTACAGGTGACGTTAAGTCAGTAACTAAGTAGATGATTATTAGGTAAAAGACATCATCTCTATAACTGTAAAGCAGTTTCGTGATGTTTTATCCATACTTAGAACTTGAATGTCGAAACGAATATCTATTGACATACAGTCTAAGGGTCTAAGCCATTGTATTAGTCAGCAGTCATTTAAATATTAAAGGGGAACGGCGGATGTTATCCCGCCCTGATAATAAAAAAAAAACCTTCACATATTATATACCGAAACCTTCCTCATAACTCACTTTATCTACTTGTGAAAATCGCATGAAAATCCTTTAGGTAGTTTTTGAGTTTATCGTGGACGGACAGCCAGACAGACGTGGTATAGGACTCTGTTTTATAATGTATAGTGATGATTAGTTTCTCGTACATTTTGAATGTCATTTGGTCCTGAAATGGATGATTGACAATAGTAATACAATACATATATATCATAAAACAGTTATCTGTATAAACAAAATGATACAGCTTTGCTGTTGTACGTGCATCACGCAAACATGACTGGATAGACTTAGAATCTTTTTAGTTTCAGTCCTTACATACTTGGTACCTATCTAAAAAACAATCACGATATTATTTTTACGATTTTTATAAACACTACGCGTCTTGCGATGTATTTTCTTATCGTGGAAAAGTTGGTGTGGTATGCATGCATAAGAGGGTGGAAATAAACAGATAACACTGTTCGCAAATAAATTTTGCGTTAATAAAAAATATTTTTAAGATAACGAATAACCCAGACGGAGTTGCGAGTTATAGCTAGTTTTACATATACGTGACATACGGTAGGCTACGGTATAGAACATTATTTTTGTTGATCGCAGTAATAGGGCTATAGAATGAAGAGAGATAAAAATCCATTTGTCGTATCTATTTGTGTAATGTTAGAAAATGTCGATAGTGATAAGTACATATTACTAGGTGTAAATAAGTCAAGAGGGGTGTTGTTACTTGTTCAACGGGTTTCTGCCTAATCTAGGTCTCAACGTGTACCAATAGATAACAGAACGAATATATTACTCAAATGGAACTACCAGTACATGTGAGTATGAATTACAATTTACTTTTCGGACGAATAACTTTAATGCATTATATGTCTCTAGACTCAGATGTAATATTGTTTTCTTGTAAAATGCGAATTTAAAACTGCTGATGCTAATTTTAAAAACTGCTTCTCAAAATTAAATACGAAATTTCTATTCTTTTACAATACGCATCATCTCTCGCATGATTAAATGTAGAATTTATATGTTTTTAATTCGCATATGTAATAAATTTAAAAAAAAGAAAGTGGTAGATGGTTTCCTATTATAATGTCCAAACGAGAATATTTATTTTAAATAGCAACCTAACAGAAAATCTTAACAACACAGATTGCAAGTTCAACAGGTTTATTGCTTAAAACTTGATTAGAATTAATTAACATATTTATCTAATTATATATATATTTTAAAATTTTGGTGTGTTTGGAAAAATATTGAGTTAACATAAATAAATAACGAGCATACAGTTCGTGACTCCGCTCGCTTAAAAATAATTACAACATTTATACATTTTTTTGTTTACTTAAAATGTATATATTATTATGTAAGTTATATATCTAGACCCAATGTCCTCGATCAAAAAGTATTTATCCTTACTTTCTAACTGAATCGAGTAGAAAGGTATAAAAAGCATAGTGTACAGAGAGCGGGAAGCACCTCCGATAACATCGCTGTAGTCGAGCGGTAAATTTCGTTCCAGTACACTCACCGCGGCCACCCTTTGGCCGCGTCTCAAGCCTAGTTTCGATCACCGGCAGTAAAGGTCTTGAGCACTACGGTGACTAGTTCATTTGACACCCCACACTACATCATTAACTTAACGCGTGTGGTTAGTCTAGTTCGATTCGCTTTGTCGTATTAAAGGCAACTACCAAAATCGAAGCGGTTGTATTGCAATCCATTTCACTATAAGTCGTCACTGGATGGAGCTTCAATACCGTTTAACTGACTACCACGAAATATTTGTACTTATGAAAACTAAGACCATTTATACAATATCCAATTTGATATAACTTTACTATCTTATTATCTATACTAATATTATCAAGAGGTAAGTTTGTGAAGTTGTAGGGGGTAATCTCTGGAACTACTGGTCCGATTTGAAAAATCTATACTAATATTATAAAGAGGTAAAGTTTGTGAGTTTGTGACGTTGTAGGGGATAATCTCAGGAACTACTGGTCCGATTTGAAAAATCTATACTAATATTATAAATAGGTAAAGTTTGTGACGTTGTAGGGGGTAATCTTTGGAACTACTGGTGCGATTTGAAGAATCTATACTAATATTATAAAGAGGTAAAGTTTGTGAGTTTGTGACGTTGTAGGGGGTAATCTAAAGAACTACTTGTTCGATTTGAAAAATTCTTTCAGTGTTAGATAGGTCATTTAACGAGGAAGGCTATATATATATGGGATACATCATCACGCTAAGATCAATAGGAGCGGAGCACCAATGAAGAACATTTCAAAAGTGGGGCTTTTTTCCTCTTGAGTGCTTCCACTGCGTGTTAACGTTAGCCCGAAGTAACTATTCCACGCGAACGAAGTCGCGGGCAGAGGCTAGTTACATATAATCACAAACGTGTGGAGACGTAGGATAAGAAGGATACTATGTGACTATATATAGATATTTAACTAATTCATCAATTAAACCTATTTTAGCTACTAGCTAATACGCGTAGTTTTGTTCAAGCTGCTATTAATAGAAACTGCGTCCCTTAGCCCGATTAAATGTGGCGGCTGTTTTATATTTCTTATTGTATTTTTTAATACTATGTAATCTCTACAGAACAGGGTAATGATATATGACTAACATAGGGATCTAGTTCAGTCTTTAATTTGCTGTTGAAAGCGCTGGACACTATATAAAATACACTCACTTGTTGAAACGATTCGCACGCCACCCATTGTACTATGTCAGAAGCTTTCACGTAAACGCCTAGAACAACTGTACAAGCTTTAAGCTCATTCCGAATGAAGGATACGCAACGAATAGAACATAAACACACACATTAATTTTATATACAACTAACTAAAATGAAACATAATATATTTCTTCTTAAAATCTACGATACGCGTTCAACCGTTTTTTTTAAATTATGTTTGGAGAACGACTTGCAAATTATTATTTTTCGTCTATTTTCAACTTTCAAGGATTCACTCAATTTTTAAACGTAAAATTCGATATTTATGGAATTTGGTGTAAAATTATAAATAAAATAAGTAAAAAGTACCTTTGTTCCAAAGCTTTGATATTAAATAATGACGCATCATGAGGGAGAACGGAACACGATAACAAAAGAGGCTCAACCGTCTATTACTAGCTTGCAAGTGCAGCTACTGAAAAGCAATTAAAGCAAAGCAGAAGGTGCTTAGCAAAAACTTTCCAGTTTGAGTGGAAAATCATTAGAAAAATTGCTATCAGCATGCTATGGTTTATTACAATGTTTTATTACAAAGTTGCGGCTCATTGAAATATTCGAATCCGTGTTAATCGGCAATCGATGTAGTTCTATAACAATATATAATAAAACATAACATATTTTGTGTTACTGTTCTGGAAACCAGCTGTCGTGGGGGTCAACGATCCGAGAGCACGCGCCGTCAACCGCTCTGTTTCTACGATTCATCACGCCACTGATTGGGAACGTCGGTAAAAAAAGAATAACTCAAAAAGTAGATTCCGGACTGCAGTGTAGCTCGATAATGAATTTTTAGGTTACGTAAGCGTACGATTCGCGAGATCCATTTAAATGAATATAAAAGGTATTGCTCCCATTTGAGATAGCGATCTATTTCGTTTTGTGCAATTATGTTCTATTAAAGGAATTAAACTCTTTTGTAATTTTTGTATTGCACGATTTTTATTGTCGATTTTATCTTTGTGTGTGCAAATTTATTTGTGTACGCTCAATGTAAACATTGCGGACGATAGTTGCCGATCTAAATAATGAGATATGTGGGATTGCCTAATTATATATTTAAAAGGTCGATTGCAAAATTTGGTTTTGTATTAAGATATCAGTTTTTAGTGTTACTTTGCGGTGTGGTGGAAACGTACACTCAGGTTATATTAATAATTCGGAGATTTGTAAAATGTTAATAATATTAATATTGTTTTTTGCAGTTTACGTAACAATTCTTTTGCTTGGGTCTTATTATGGCATTGTAGACATATCGGGACTATATCCCAATATGGTGTTAACTCAAATTATGATACTGGAAAATGACAACTTTCGCTTTGCTGAGAATAAAAGATATGTAAAAGAAATAGATTAAATATTATACTAAAGAATTGGAGAGTATATCTGTAGATTGTTACTTGTTAATGAAATATTCAATACCAACTGACCCGGCCACGCGTTGCTGTGGCTCAGTTATTATATCATTACATATTGATAAGAATTCATAATTGTTGTTGATAATATGACTAATAAACATCACTTAACGAACTAAAGCGCAGCGGAAGTTCTCAAAAGAAAAAAAAAAACGATTTTGAAACATTCTGCGTTGGTGCTCCGTTCCTGTTGGTCTTAACGTGATGATATATAAGCCTATAGCGATAAATGAGCTCTCTAACAGGACAAACTAACTAACTCTCTCTCAGAATTTTTCAAATCTGACCATTAGTTCCTGAGATTACCCCCTACAACCTCATAAACTTTTACCTCTTTGTAATGTCGATATTAGTATAGATAACCGTGCTATGTAAGATCCTTGTTTTTATTTATCAATACGAAATTAACCTACATACGTAAGAAGGATTCATGTCAGTAAGCCAGGCCTTCATAGTTTATCTTGGCGGGCTCCACCGTGTCTGTAGCCGGCTAATACCTATCATTACATTAAACCATAAGTAACCCATAGATCAGCGATGTTTAGCTTTAGTCGAGGTGCAGGAGAAAGCCAAGCCACTGGCGACTTACTACGTTTTTTTCTACAGTTCCGTGGGTGAAACTAGTATGGAAACCTCATAAATCTTGAAGTCTGTCGGTTGATCGTGTGTCTATTTGTCTATAATTAAATAAATTTCCTTATTTCAATAGAAAATATATAAACATGAATTTATATATACAGATAGATTGATAGATATTTATTTTATGAGTCTATTCCGCTTTTGATACTATTCAAATAGTTTTTTAGTTTATCGCGAACAGACAGACAGGCAGACGTGGCAAAGGAATTTGTGTTATAATATGATTAATATGTAGTGATTTTTGACTACGACGACATCAAATCTAGTCTGTGACTCGGATTTGGCAAAGTAATTTGATTTTACATTAAAAAAAGTTTTTTGTCTATTTTATATTTTATTGTTAACTTACTACTGTCCCCCGACTTCGTCCGC
Source organism: Antheraea yamamai (assembly GCA_036509395.1). Taxonomy (NCBI): domain Eukaryota; kingdom Metazoa; phylum Arthropoda; class Insecta; order Lepidoptera; family Saturniidae; genus Antheraea; species Antheraea yamamai. The sequence goes on along the minus strand of AP028424.1, from coordinate 7,164,534 downwards.
GTTGAACAGTTATTTTGGGCTAACGCTAACACGCAGCGGAAGTTCTCAAAAAGAAAACCGATTTTGAAACATTTTTCATTGGTGATCCGCTCCCATTGGTCTTTACGTAATGATATATAGCCTGAGGCCTTCTTTTATAAATGAGCTATCTAACACTAAAAGAATTTTTCAAATCAGACCAGTAGTTCCTGGGATTAGTGCGTTCAAGCAAACAAACAAACCCTTCAGCTTTATAATAATAGGTCTTTACCTATGAAATTGCCGTTCTGCAGTACTGGCCATTTCAAATCAAAATAATTTTTGTTTGGCTAAGAATTCTAATTTCAAATTAATTTTATTTTAAAAACATGGAATTCTTTTTCCAAAAGTAGTCATTTGTTTATTGATTAGTGTTACATTTTCATCGTATTTCAATCTTTTTTGTCATAATAGAAAATTCTGTCTGTTAAAAATTCGAGTAAGTATGGAATATGCGTACCGCCGTGGCAGCAACGCGGCACAAGCGGCACGCAACATCAACGACGTTTACGGAGCTAACACTACAAACCAAGGCACCACCTGTTATTGGTTTGCTCGCTTCCGTTCTGGGAATTTCGACCTGAAAAATGAACCTCGCGGTCGTCCGAAGACTTTGGTCGACAATGACGAATTAAAGTCGATTGTGGAAGCTGATGATACACAATCTACGGCTGAATTAGCAGCAGCTTTCGACGTTAGCGTCAAAACAATATTGGTCCATTTGCGTCAAGATTGGCAAGGTAAAAAAGCTTGACAAATGGGTGCCCCACGAACTCAATGATCGCCAGCGCGAAGTACACGTCGAGACGTGCCTTGCACTGCTCAACAGACACACAAATGAAGGAATTTTGAACCGTATTGTTACCTGTGATGAAAAATGGATTCTGTTTGATAACCGCAAGCGCTCAGCAAGTTGGTTGTATCCTGGTTCAGCAATTCCTAAACAATGCCCTAAACGAAAACTTACCCCTAGAAAAGTGATGGTCACTGTTTGGTGGTCTAGCGCCGGTGTGATTCATCACAGCTTCTTACCAAACGGGGTGAGCATTACTGCAGATGTGTACTGTGAAGAACTGAACACAATGATGGAGAAGCTGGCACATCTCCAACCAGCATTGGTCAATCGCTCGTCTCTGTTGTTCCTGCACGACAAAGCGCGACCTCATACTGCACAGCAGACGGTCTCCAAGTTGCAAGAACTGGGGTTGGAAGTTCTCCGTCATCCGCCCTACTCACCCGACCTTGTGCCTACAGACTACTACTTTTTCCAAAATTTGGATAACTCCTTGGCGGGAAAAAAAATCAATACCCGAGAGGCAGTACAAAATGCCTTTGAAGAATTTGTTGCCTCCCGTCCAGCTGATTTCTTTAAGAAGGGCATCAATAAACTGCAACTGCGTTGGCAAAGATGCATTGATTGCATGGGTGATTACTTCGATTAATACAAATAAAAAATACATGAAAAAAAATTGTTTAAATTTTTTCATACAAAACGGCAATTTCATAGGTAAAGACCTAATAGTAGTGTAGATTACCATTCTTCTCTCTTTCTTATTCTTAATTTTCATTTATTTGTGTATAATAAATGAAATATAATAATTCATATATAATAATTTTCATTCTTAACTCAAGCCGTCATTCAAATTACAATGACTTTTGATAGAGTGGACCGATTTTAATGAAACAAAGACTAAGTTACTCTCGAAAAAATGCTTGATTTTATTATGAACTTTAGCAGTACTAAGGACTTTAGCAATGATGCGTGTTCATACAAACAGACAGGCAGACATTTCTAAAAATTATTGATATGCATTGTATTACTTATTCCTAGACACCTGCAATATTTTTTTTCTCTAAAATTGAAAACGTACAGGACACTTTATATTTACATTGTTATCATTACATAGTATAAAACAAAGTCCCCTACGGCGTCTGTCTGTCTGTCTGTTCGCGATAAGCTCAAAAACTACTGAACGGATTTTCAAGCAGTTTTCACCAGTGGATAAAGTGATTCATGAGAAACGTTTTGGTATATAATTTGTCAAGGATTATTTTATAATCAGGGCGGGACAACGTCTGCCGGGCCCGCTACTTATATGTATAAACAAAAAGTATTTGAAACGAAATAAGGTCATTCATTTCCTCTCTTAAAAACATCGTTAACTGAATACCGTTGATTTTATTATGAAATATGTGTACACTTATAAATATTTACGATAATGCTATTAAATATAAGGATTTTCTATAGATAAATTACAGGTATACCATTTAGTCGTATACTTAAATGCAAATCTCAAAGCCTATAGAGAGAAATAGAAATTTACGAAGACTTGCCGCCCTCGGCGATCTTGCTCGGCATTATAATAATTATCCTAAACACGAACGGTTCTAGACAAGAAAATTATGGACACCGACGAAGATCTTGACAGTTATTTTATTGGCGATATTGATTTATTGTACAAAACGATTTTTAACCAATAATGGTAGTAACGAAATAGATGAAAACAAGTCACTCATCCAACGTCTCACGTCACGTTTTTTGGAATTTTTTGATGTGAAACATATATAGAGGCGAGTCATGCCGATTATGCGTCGCCATGCTACATGATTTTGAATTTTTGTATATAATGAATATGAATGTTTATTAAATAATCAGTCATCTTTTCCTGGAAATAAATCTTAATATTTTATTTTTGATTATGCTATAATTATTTTATGTCGTAAATTATTTTTTATGCATATCACCCAATGATACAGCTTTTTAGTTATAACTAACTAGCTGTGCCCTCCGCGTGGAAAGCCACTCATTCTTAAGTTGCATCATCATTAAAATTACAATAAGTTATGATAGAGTGAATCGATTATAATGGAACCATGACTAAATGTCACTCGAGGATATGCTTTATGATTTTCTTGGTGACGTTTTATCGTGATATCTTAACGAATTAACTGATCACCATGCAATTTTGCATACACTTTGGCAAGGCTACATAAAATGACATGGGATATCTTTCAACTAGAAACAAAGTACTGTTTCCAAGACCTAGGGTAAATGTAAATTAACGGAAGTGGTGCCGCAGGCAAAAGATAATCATATATAAGTTAAATATCATCTGAAAAATGAAATCTATTTTTTAGAGGCATACATATACCAAACCTTGTTAAGCAATTACTAAGTGTATATGAATTGTGAAGTGATAAAAGTAAATCACTTACATGTTTACTAAAATTACAAATTACTATATAGTTTTTAATTGACTCAATCTTTAAATTATCTCAGTAGTATGAAGCTGTGAACGAGCATCTAGACAGAGAGATTTGGATTTTTAGATATAAAAAGGTAAATGAAGAGGTAGCGGTATCGAAACGGTCATGTAGGCGCATTATTACATATTGTACACGCAAAAACAATACCTATTATTACCAGGTCAAGGTTATTAATAATAGTAGCCTTTCTCTTTTATCGTTTTTTAACTGTCCAACACATATATTCGTAATAACTGTGTCGATGGAGAATGTTCAATGACCATTCGTAAGGTCGTGATGTTCGGGCCGACCTGGCGATTTGAACTTCGCTGTTGAGTCGTGCATGATCTGATCACGACTATTGTATAGTTTGTAAATAATGTAAGTACTGTCGCACGATGAAGTGATTTCTTAGTCTATACGAGTGGTTGCACGTCGAATGGGTAAGCCAAGCGAGACAATACTCTGCAGAAACGAATTAAGCTACTGGTAAATAATATTGGGCGGGTGCATTTGTATTCAATTCTTTAATACGTTTAAAAGATTTACGGTTTGTCTATTACCTTTATACTGTAATATTTGTTACATTGTTTTTATAAATTCTGCATATTTTTTTTAAATTACAGTGTTTGTATGAGTTTATTAAAATAAAGTGGCGAAATTATTTCTGTCTGTATACTTCAACAGCAGCATATCGCGGTGACAGATGGGTAAGTATTGAAAACGTACTTTATATTTATAATACTGTAAGTAGCAGAAGTTACTTACGTAGGGGGAACCCATGCGAGGATTTTGGGATTTACTTTAACGGGTTCTTTCACTCCATCAGACAAATAAACTAGTGATATTTAAAAATATTTTGATGAAAATAATTGTTAATACTTATTTTGAAGTTTAAGAATGCAGTGTCGAAACCGAAGAAACCTAATAGAACGTACTTTTATTGAGGTCAAAGTATTCTTGCTAAAATTTTAGCCGTGAGAATTTAATTATGCTACTTATTAACAAAATCGATGCATATATACGATATGCGTAATTTTATGCAAATTTTATGTGAAACGCAAACGGTGAGTGGAAATGGTCTGAAAATTAATTAATTACATTTGATTACACGAATCGGTATTGCATTTGAAGCTGTCTCGTCTGGTCTACACAGCGATCAAGAAAATCACGAATTCATATTACGTTGGGCTTTGAAATTTTTGTCGTACTCTATAGCGAGAGATTATTCGCTCATCAGTACTGACTGAATGACTGCAGTATACTGGATTGTGAAGTATAATTTTCAGGAGTGCACAAAGGAATCGCAGTATAAAATGTAGGTACATTTTGAATAACACTAACTTTATTTAAAAAAAAAACACAATTATTGCCCTGTACCTACCATTAGGATATGAAGGCTATATTATTTATGGGTATTATGCTATGAACGTATTATTTTTTATAAAAATCTTTTGGCAACTATCCTACCTTTTTTTTTTGCATTGGCCTGACGGGTTGTCATAGCTTCACCGGGCTTTCAGGGTGATATCTTAGGGCACTCAGATAAATAGTAAGAAGCCAAAGAGTACCAGATACAACACGAATCTAACTAAACTAACCAAATGGTAAACTTTATAGATATATACCTGTATACACATCATGTGAGTATGCACATGTGTGGTGCGTACAGTGGACTAGTGAATGCGGTGTCGCTGTATCGCGCTAGCAGCATGCTCGAGGGCTCCACTCCGGCAAATCGAACCTAAGTCTATGATGCTGCTGAGAGAGGCCGTGGAGTATGTACAGGAGCGTAGATGACCGCCCGACCACAACGGCGTGATCGGTTGATTCGTGGCTGTGGGTGCCCTTATATCGACGGATGGATCGGTGACAATGTTTCGCGGTCGTTATTTGGGTTACTTCGCAGCGAATATCACTAACGGGTCGGGGTGGTTTGTGACCCTGTCCAAATAATTCGTTGTGAGAGACTTGGTGTACGCTCGGATCGAAGGAATACCTCCACTAGCAATAGCGTGCGTTTCCTATAGGAAAACCAGTTTGAAAACCCCAAATCTATAAAGGTTATTCAAAATTGAGCCTATATTTGGTTTATTTCGGTATCTTGTATACTAAAATAATGAATCATTCGACCTCACTTGATCGAAGTAACTAATTCGAGTGGGATCATTTTAATAAAATAATATTTCCTTAATTATGCAACTGCTTATCACCAAACAGATATATTTACTTAAATTAAAAAACAGCTTACGTATAGTTAATTTGTAAAGAAATCGTGATCTAGTTTTTTGTTTCAAGGCTAGTCAGCGTATTTCTTCACGCAATATGTATTATAAATATTTATCGTACAATCTTATCATATTCTTTGTTACAAAAAGTAAAACCCTTGTTAATTTATTTTAATAATAGTGTAGAGAAATATTTTAGACTAGTACTATCCCGTGTCGTCGTGCACCTGAATTAAAAGATTAAACAAGATAATAATAAAACGATCTATAACCTTTAGCTTGAACATAACTTCTCATCAGCGACATGATTTTTAAATTCATTCGGTAGTTCAGAGCATTACCTTTTACAAACAAACTTATTGCTCCTTGTTATAACAGTAGTGTAGACCAATAGTTCTCAATCACCATGTCGTGACACATCTGTATATCGCTAGCACCTGTCATGGGTGTACGAGATTTACAAACTCTCGCTTTCGCTCAGTTTGTACTATAAAAAACTTTACATGTATGTATGTGCGGATGTCACGAATTTGTAAAGCGTATGTCAGTACTGAGTAAAAATGGTTGAGATCCGCTGATGTAGATTATACATACTCAACGATAACCGTTAACATGTGTTTGACGGTTCGCCGTTGAATCTGACAGCTTTCATTATTTTGACAACCGACACATTGCCAGCGTCATTATAGAGTGTATTATATTATAATTTTAAATACAGTTGCATAATAGCGCGCATGGGCTTCGTTGTCAGAGAGCGTGGGCTATGTTGAGCAATACGCGAAATTCCAACTCCGCTACATATTACGAGTTGCATGACAATAGTGACATCACGATCTCGATCGTTAACACTGTTCCTAATTTCATAATTAAACAAAAGTTGAATCTCAAAATACGATATCAACGAGGCCAAGAAATTATTTGCTAAAAGCTTGCCCCTCTTTCCAGATTGCTATTAAATTTGCTTACATATAAAATATGAGGTAATTGCTCTAAAACCTAATCTAAAATACTTTACTAAAAACGCGGATGGCAACTAGAATATTAAATATCACAAAAGTTGAACAACGACAAATCAATGGACACTGTTTTACATAAAAAAAAAAATAAAAAGGAAATTAAAATTTATTTAAAAATTTTAAAAAAGGGGAATTTAAAAAAAAAATTTTAAAAAAAAAAAAAAGGAAAAAAAAAAAAAAAAAAAGAAAAAAAAGAAAAAAAGAAAAAAAAAAAAGAAAAAAAAAAAAAAAAAAAAAAAGAAAAAAAAGAAAAAAAAAAAAAAAAAAAAAAAAAAAAAAAAAGAAAAAAAAAAAAAAAAAAAAAAAAAAAAAAAAAAAAAAAAAAAAAAAAAAAAAAAAATATATACATGTTTTACATATATATAATGAGAATAATGAATGCATTTAAAAGTTTTTATTCAAAGCAGAAATGTATTTATTAAAACAACAGTCCTCATACTTTGTTGATGTACATTGATATACAGAAACCCACGATGCACACTTAACGTCTCACAGCCGGCACACAAAAATGAGTGCATAATTTTGGATTATGCACTCATTTCAAATATTCTCGCGTCGCTTGCGTCCTTACAAAAACAACTTTAAATCATTCAGGTAAGGTCGGATTTGCAAAATCATATGTTTATTGCATAACAATAACCACTTTATATTGGGGAGTTTTTGCGGGACGGTTTTGAGCACTAATTTTATTCGAGACTGTGTGTCTTGGGTTTTTATATGTCAATATGTTAGAAGTAAAAAGTTATTCCTATCTAAAGAAAAAAAAACTAACTGAGCGAAAAATAATAAACAAGAGTTATGACCAAGTGACTAGCATCGTGTAATTATTATTAGCATAAGAACAAACGTAAAAGCGTAACAAATCAAAAAAAAAATGGATGGTTGAATAATGCTGACGGTACTGGCTACTGCCTAGCTTTCTGACTTCGTTTCTGTACATGAAGCATCTTTGTTATATCATAGCTGTAAAGTATTGTCACTAAAAAGATTTACATAGCGAGATATTCGAATAACTCTTATTCGTTTAGTATTCCTGTATTTATATATACTAGTGGTAGCCCAGCGATCAAAATTCGACCAATATTCATTGATTTTTTAAGTTTAAATTTTATTAGGGTTCTTTTATAAATGGATAAATTGCGCATAATATAGTGACCGAGCATATCCAGTAGTTATTGGACCTGCTCTGTGACAAAACAAACATAAATAATACGTGCACTTTATTTGTAACTGTATTGGAAACTTTAGCTAATCATAACAAATAAGAAATTGTATTTGCGAAATGCTTTAAACGAATTTTTTGACTTGCTTTTTATTGAATGATCGTTTGAAGTGAGTCCATCATAAAAAGATTTAAAATATTCATATTGACTTAAGGCTGGTAATATTGCTTTACTCTTATGATATCATGAAGTGAATAGTTTTGTCACCTAAAAAGTTTGACATTCAATAAGACCAAAGAGAGTTGATAATTACTTCAGTGGTTTCATACAATTATTAAAGATATATCATTATTATTTATTAATTAATTATTTAAGTACTTACTAGTGTAAATAATGAATATACATATTATTATAAAATTAACCTACAGTTGGACCATAGATTTTAACCATAAACAGTAGGGGGAGTAAGGTACGTATGTGTATATATATATGTTGTGTGTCATTCAATCAGTAGTGAGACTAAAATAAAATTGTACATCCGTAACGTGTCGACATATTGGACAAAAATAATAAGTATAAATCGTGACACTGAAGACGTACAAAAAGGAGAAAAAGAAACAACTATCTTCACACCATTTGTTTGATTAATATATCATTCCGATATACACGTATGCATTTGTGAATCATGCAATTTCTATTGTATAATTTACAAATGAATATATGTAGGAATAGTTTAGAATAGTTTAGCTAGGTCAGATCGGGTTTTTTCAGGTAACAGCCCAAGCCGAGGCGTTACCCTTGAGCGTGTTACCTAAATATAAAATCGGCTGAGTGCCTTAAGCGCTCGCCTTAGTACTCCGGTGAAGCTGTAAAGACCTTACCAGGTCAAAAGAATAGTCATTTCGAGAAAAAAATATCAGTAGTGAGTGTAATGCTTATTTTAATTAATATAAATGTATTTCTAATGCATTTTATATAAAAAATAGCTTTACGCACTTCTCCTCTATATAAACTTTAACTATGTATGTCCAATTTCACGTTAATCCGTTCGCATAATTTGCTTAAAAAGGGGTACAAAGTTTTCGCTTCAAGTATTAATATATAGATATAAAAAGGGTCAGGCCTAGGCTTCTTCTATTTTATTTTTGGCAACCAGTCTCCTAGTAGACTATTACTGCCATTGTCGAGTGACTAACGATATTATAAGTTTCTTAATATAATTTCAATGAACTAACAAGATGGTGGCCATCTTGTTAGAACTTCCCTGTGTAATAACCAAACTATATTACGTAAAGGACCATCAACATTACACAATATAGAACCAAATAACACAAGATTATGGACAAAATATAAAGACCACTACATGACATTCCAAGATCCCGCTAAAAACTAGGCATAGGCTTAACGACAAGGTAAACAAAATTTAGGAAAAAAGCAAATAGTTTTTGTTACATAAGATACATCTCGTATTTAATAGATTTTGAGCTATAAAATAGACGCGGATATTTTTTTTGGTTATGGATTTTGTTAACGTATGACGACAATCTCACTTGATGTTTATTAACGAGGTCTAAAAACAGCGTTATCTAAATGCAAAACCAAGACGAGACTTAGCCCAGTCTTCGTATTAGTCAACACACATTGTCTCGGTCTGACATCAAGAGTCTCGCAAGTCTTACACTAACTTGCAATAAGCTAATGTTATTTATTGTAATATGAAAATGCAAGAAAACTGCAAGAACAAGACCAAGATCGATTTTTTTGTTTTTATCATAGGAGACAAACGAACAGGTGGGTCACCTGATTTTGAGTGATCACCACTGTCCCTAGACACAATACAAGGAGAGTCGCAAGTGCGTTGCCAGCCTGTATTTGGGGGAAGCTTGGGGAGGAGGACGAGAGGTGGTCTTCCGGCGCTCTAACTGACCGAACGAAACGCAACAATGCAAGCATTGTTACTTCACGTCGGTTTTCTGTGAGAGGGTGGTACTACCCCGGGCGAACCGACCCATTGATGCTGAAACCAGTAATAGCTTCAGTGTGGCTCTACCACCTGCAACGATTTTAAGCAACTGTACTGAGAATGAATTGACTCTTAAGTGAAGATGCCTAAATTCACTTGCAGGTGCTTTATAGCAGATTTCTAACTTGAGGGTGGCCTATTACCATTTTATGATTGCGACACATTGTTCCCTTCACCGAAATACCTGGCTCATTGTAATTTGTAGGATTCGAAGCTGCGTCTTTCAAAACGGTGTTCATACTTGCATAATTACTTGAGTGAAATCTGCCTACCTATTGAAAATTAAGACTTTTGTAAACGATTGTACTAGGATTTAATATTACAATTCTTTTTGACGAATTCTTTTGACTCTGCACATGGGTGTATTTTTTAGATTGTTATTTTTTTAATGTAAAAAACCTATGACGTCATCAACATTATCACCTTGTCATCAAACTTAAATTAAGAAACCTTGATTATGGATTATCATCACAGGTCATCTGTACAGTGCTTAAAATGTGTTTATAAGAACTTTTGTAAACAATAAATAATTGTATATTTTTATAATGCACGATAATCCTTTAATGATCACTTAAGAAAATGTAATGTAATAATGATTACTTACAGCATAACTAGCTAATAGTCGCAACTTCGTCTGTATTGTTTATTACCATAATAATAATCGTATATTTTATATAGAGAGGGAAAAAAATGTCGCGAACAGACAGACAGACCGACAGACGCAGTAGGGGACTTTGTTTTATAATATGTATACTATATATATTATTAACATTTAAAAACTCGAATACCTTTCATCACATCTATATGAAAGTTAGTACAACTGTTTTATGTATGCTAATGTTATAAAGAGGTGAAGTTTGTGATTTGTATAAGGTAATCTCAGGAACTACTGGTCCGATTTGAAATTGATTTATCGAGGAAGGTTATAGGCTATATATCATCACGCTAAGGCTAATAGGAACTGAGCATCAATGAAGATTGATTCAAAATCAGTTGTATATTACAAGAAATAATTATTACAATGAATAATAAAGTACATGCGAATATACTTAAAATGATATCAGAGGAATGGAGTTAGTTATTTTGAAATACCTATATAACATATTTTGTTTACAATCTCACTTCCCAACTCGATCGATTACAGTTTATTTATAAATCCGAAACCTAATCGGTTCGTATTCGTATATAACTTAATATGCTTTGTTGAATTTATTTAGCGTTCAATGTTAACAACAAAGACTGAGTAAAACGCTAGTACAAACGATAATTTGAAATGGTGCTTATTTTAAGCTGTTAGTTTACCCGTAACAATATCACATTCGTACAAATATTATGTGGGTATCGTGTATCGAATGCAGAACCGTGATCTTGAATCGAACGGTTCGTAATGTGGCGTGAAATATATTATTTATGAATTCCTGTTCGTAAATATTGTTTGAAACAATTGAAAATATGCCGAGTAGGTATTATGTATCTCGATGTTACAGAATTAAATATCTGATTACGTACTATGAATTGATTTTCAGTTTACATAGCTAGTATACCACATTTACATAAGTAAACTTAATTAAGTAACAAAAATATCCATTGGTTGATGATTGTACGTATATAACAATAAGTAATATATATATTTATCATTAAGTTTTCGTAATCTAAGTTGCGATTCTATTGGTGCTTTATCATTTATTCAGGTATATTATGTAATAAATATATATATATATTTTTTATATCGACAAAAAATTTAAGCTTCCATAATACGAAAATGGTAACGAATGCCAGTACTTTAAATTTTTTTTTAAGAAAAGAAAAGTTAATTAAGTTGCGTCGAGAATAGGTTTCCACGATTTTATTATATAATGTATCGGATTTTCCTTCTTTCCTTTATCTAACTTAAGCAGAATTGGCATAATATATATGGTATTTCCCTTTCTATTATGACATTATTCACACTTTTCTTGCACATATATCATTCCTGTCTATGGGCACTTTTTCAGTCTTCCTCTATTCCTATATTCGATCTTAATACTTTTAGTTATCAACTTTTCTGCCTTTGATGATGCTATTTTTTTAAATCTTCTATCTTCTATGATCATTCATCATCTTATATATTCTAGTTACACCACACATCCATCTTAACACTCTTATCTCCGCTACATGCAATTTTCTTTCACCTGTCTGTCTCGGTTACCCACCAGAAGTATTCATAACATTATGATGGTTGAAATATAGACTTATGTAACATTCTCTTGAGTTTTAGAGAGTGGATCACGGGTGTTTCCTACAACTGTCACACTGTAATCTATCGTATTATATAGTAATTAAGTAATTAACTCTTACGAAGATATCTACATGAAAGCAGAAATGAATATTAAATCATTGATGGCTACACTTTGCAATTTATGCATAGTTTCTGTGAGTCGCAGCTGAGACGCCTCTAGCATAGTGATGGCCCAATCGGTATTTCAAATCGTACTTTCATTGCGGATCGCGGTGTGTCTTCAACCGAACCTGGGACTTCCGCCACAGGTGACGTTGCTACGCCATTTTAAAGGCTGATGTAATAAACTCGAGACTGTTTAAAATTTTAACAGGCTTACGTATTAGGAAGTAACGTTTCGGAATTTATCACGGTCTCTCGCTAAAATATTTATGTTCATAACCTTTTGTTTACTTATTTTGATATATCGTTATATGATTATGTCATTTATATGTTTTTGTTTGAATATAATTTTATTTTGTTTGCGTTTATGACGTGTTTAGTATCGGATAATCATTACATAGTATAAAACAAAGTCCCCTACGGCTTCTGTCTGTCTGTCTGGTCGCGATAAACTCAAAAACTACTGAACGGATTTTCAAGCGGTTTTCACCAGTGGATAAAGTGATTCATGAGGAATGTTTTGGTATATAATTTGTCAAGGATTTTTTTACAATCAGGGCAGGACAACGTCTGCCGGGCCTGCTAGTTTAAACATAAAAATTAAACATAAACTCGATCTCAAATGGTTACATTAGGGGAATGACAATTTTATTAATCCTCGTTTGATTTCTGGTTATTGATTAATTTCGAATACCAGTCATTGTGTTAATTACTTTGGAATGGGAACTAGATATTATGCACCGACAGATTAATCTATTACAATTCAGTAATACTACGTTACAGTTCAATGCAATTACTAACTTCAATTTATTGGAGACGAAAGCTGTCCCTTGTGTTTTTTAAGCCTTTCAGTGAATTGTGGTGTTTATGTCAGGCTTAATCGAGGAAGGTGGTTTTTAACCATCAATAGATCATGTTAATAATGTCATTTTGAATGTAATTGTAAATTCTAACCATTATATAAAACGCTCTGATGACGTCATCTCTATAATATTACGTTTACATAAACGAAACCTGCCAGACTTTTTGATCGTGTGTTTATTTCTAATTTTAACGTTTAAAGTTTATTGACTATATCCGCTTTTACATGTGTAATAATTAAATATTTATTCAGTATTCATAAGTATGTTAGCTATTGGTCGATGTATTTAAGTAGCTATTATATTGAAGAGGGTGCAACGTAGGGGAAACGTGTTTACCTTGAATGTACAAGGTTTCAATATTGATTTATAATCGATTTAAGTTATTCCTTTACCTTACTTAATGCATTTCTATTGAATTTTGTAAATCTGTAGGGTGTGCCAAGAAATCAATAAGCAATCTACGGTATCATCATAATAAATATTAGACTTTGGTATTTCTGCTTATTGTAACATTGAATTATTCATATAGATGTAATCTAGCTTCATGTATTAGAAGTGTTTTTTTTTAAATCTTAATATATATATTTCTTGTGTGCGTGTGTATGTGACTGAACTCCTCCTAAACGACTGGACCGATTTTGATGAAATTTTTTGTGGTGTTGAGTGATGAATGGTTTGATTACAATTGGACCCGGTAGGTGGCGTGGGTGTTGGGATTTTTTTTTTATCAAGGCAGGACAACGTCCGCCAGGTCCGCTAGTAAATATATATAATTGTTTAATAGTACTCCATAAACACCTTTAAAGTCTTCATCTATACTAACGATACAACACTCTGTTTCTGGTTTTATCTGGACAGTGCCTTGATCCATACAAATCTGGCTTTATATTAAGTTTTCGGTTTCCAAATGAAGCATCAATTTCTAATAATTATTCTATATCTTTACTAAACACTGTAAATAAAAACCATGCGATTTTGCTAATGGTACAAATCATACTTTGTGCGTAATACATGTATGTCACTAAGTAATTTTTATCAATTACATTTTAAATTGCACTGTATTCATTGTTGTAATGTTTAGCAACATTTGACAAGGAATTTATAATTCTGTAAGGGTACGGATTGCAGCACTGGTTTGGTTTCGCTGAGGGGTTCCAAATCCGGGTTGACGGGGTACATGTTTCAAAACTATATCGGATGTCATGCATGAAATATTAATGTTATTATATGCAATTCATAGTGAAGTCGTGAGTAACTTTCCCTTAGGGTTTTGTTTTGTATAACATCATATGTAGTACTTATTATCAATTGTTACTTGCAATGCTCATTGTATAATCTAAGCGCGTGTGGTCTTGCGGTATGTTTTATCTTTAAATTCAATATAATAGTAGCCTAACGTGAGTTTTGCTCAGAATTTAGCAACATTTTGCAAGTATCTTCAAATATACTACTTAAACTTACAATCTGTCTGGCTGATGAAATATAGTTTTGTAATAGTTAAAAAATTAAGCATTTAAAAATAAGCTATGTTCACTCATTTTTTTGTCTGCTTTAAGCGTCTGGCAGAAGTTGTGCCCCTGGTTAGGTGTCTAGCGACACTGGTTCCTGCTTTAGAATGATATTATACACAACAGATATAAAAATCAGCCATTTAAAAATAAAAAAAACTAGCACTTATTTTTAGTCACATTTGTCTCCTGATATCTATACATCGTCCCCAGTCTCGAACTCTGTGAGTGCGAAAGAGTTATAAGTACATTAAAGACTAATCAAAACATAAGGTTTCACCCATTTAAAAATAAGTTAAGTCTGGCAGCTCTGCGATCTTGGTCTATTAAATCAACAGAAATTGAATAAAATAGTGTAACATTCACAAATGAATTATGTATATGATTGTTAAAAGGTCATTTATCATATTTACGTAAAACGTTGCTGCATAAGGAAATATTCTAAAATGAATAAATATAACAGTTAATTTAATAAAGAGATATACTCTCACGGCGGTACTGAAGAAATAGTTAAAGGTAAACTATAACTCTTTAACACTGTTTATTTTTTTACAACTTTGCAAGTTTAAAATAAAACTTTTATATGCACTCTTCTTCTATATTATCAATATATCTTAAAAGAAATACAAAGAATTTTGAATTGGTAACTTAATATTAGCAAAGCAGAATAAAATACAGCCCTAAATGAACCATTCTCACATGAATAAACTCCGAGGCATCAGCTGACACTATAATAAATAAAATAAAATAATGAAAGTACGTCACTGAATATGATTACCTAGAAGAGTACCTAGAAGTCTAACGAGATTGGCCGTGAGTTCATTTCTGACTTCTTAGTATTGTGTATGGTACAAGAGATGAACGGCACGACCGCTTTTTTAATAAAAATATAAATTACTAAATTCCTACATCGCTTTAATAATTCGAAATTAAAGTACAGTAACCTTATAGTACTGCATTCGGACAATGTATTTATATCGTTCGATGATGCTGTAAAGGTCCAATTAGGAAACACAAGATTTGATTTGGTAACTTTAATCGGTAATTAGTTATAGGATAAAGTAATAAGAAGCAAAATTATACGATTCTAATTATAACGATTTTTTTTTCAAGACACTCATTATTTTTACTATTATTTGATGAAGCTAAGTCTAAGTAGAAATTACAAAATTGAATACGAACTTTTTTGTTTTGGGCTTTTATTACAACGAACATATCAGACCCATTATGCCCCATTCTTTCTTGGTTCATCAAGTGATTCGCTAATGAGATTTTATTAACAAGTCTTATGACATATTAACTTGACCAGAGCTGGGTTCTGCCAAAATGCTGTAACGAATTCCTGTGAATGTTTTAGCTATACGAGTAACTTAAAATTTAAGATGGTAATGGCAACAATGAGTGTTACTTAAATATATATATCTTGGTGAAAACATTTTAGGTAATCTCTAGCAGTTACCTGGCAAGTTGTGATTAAATATGGTGCGATAATCTCACTGCTACTAAATATCTACGAATTCCAATTCATATGCCAGTCGGATAAACTGCATAAAAGCTGATGTGTTACAACTCCATTAGTGAATTACAGTAGAATTAATAACATAAAACCCTACCCCATGAGAAAACGGTATTTAGAGTTTATAATTCTCATATACGAGTTTTTGGCGGGATCTTGGAATATCATGTAGGGGTTTTTATATTTTATTCATAATCTTGACTTATTTGGTTCTATATTGTGTAATATTGGTGGTGTTTATGTAACATAGTTTAGTTATTGTGTACAATTGAAGTGCATGGAAAATAATACCACGAACCATGGATTCTGACTTGCCACAAAAAGTCCTTGAAAAGTTCTAAAAAAACGGTCACCATCTTGTTAGTTCATTGAAATGATCGCAAGAAACTTGTAATAGCATCACCTACTCGATAATGGTAGTAATAAACAACAAGATTATTGGTTGCCAAAAAAAATCGCATTTACATACCGATATCCAAATTCTATATGCATATAAAATCTGTTAAAAATATTAGTATGAATGTATATAGAGACATAGCGTATCAATATATTTTGTACTAGTATTTGCTCGTGGCTGCGCTGGCGTTAATGTAGATTTTGAAGACAAAATATATCACATGTTACTTTCCTATAGGTGACAAATTATTTAAAGTGGCTTACATATTTTTTGAGTTTATCCATTATAAACAGAAAATAAAATCTTTTCTCTTTGTTATAATAATAACAGTTGGAAAAAGTTGTAGTAAATGAAGATTATTATATAGATAAACTTGGTTTTATTAATATACATTCCGTGATTGATAAATTAAGATTAGAGATAATGGCTCATTAATAGTTAAATTTTAATAATGTCGTCTTCATAAAAAATCATCTTCGATTAATATTTTGAATCACAAACGTACCGCTTTATCGTAGCAATTTACGTAAATACACGTAACACGTTTTATTGAATTTTATTAACATTATTAATAGATTATTGGTCTGTCTGATTAATTATTATTTTTATGAGTCTCAAGCTATAAATTATGTTTCTTTTTATTTTACAGGAAATAATCGAGTTAAAACAAATTAACATCGTTCTGAATTCAAATAAATTGTTGAAAAGTATTAAGATAATGTTTTCTATTACAGTTTGAAATCGAGATTTTAGTTTTTAATGCGTTAAAAGTAAAAGGGGCAATGAGAAACAACAAATGCTTCATTGGAGAAACAATGTTTTGATTATTTCGAATACAACACTGGTTTTAGTTTGTAAATCTGTATATGTTTATTTAGTTTATATATGTACACCATCCTAATAAAACTATACTTTAAATTTAGTTCTATTTCCGCATAGTTCTTTCTACTAACACCGCAAGTTATGATGCACTGAGCAAAGTCAAAGGTTAATGTGTAAGCTAGTATAGACTTCGTATAGTAGACTCATATGTAATACTATTTTTTATATTGCAACAGTTAGTCCTCAAAAAGTATTATTCGTATAATGGAATAGAATAAGGTTGCGATAATTAAAGTTTTTCGATGTTCCTTCTCCGTTACAAATGATTTCCTTCGAAAACCCGTATTGTCACATATTTTAAGCGCGACCTCAAACTTTATTTTTTACTTCGTGGAAAAGGTTAAAAAAACTCACCGAACCCAACCGGTTTGCCTTGCAACGGGTTATGGAAAATGATATACTTTATAACATTAATAATAATGGAAGCTATTGAACATTAAAACCATAAAGCCATTTTCATTATTATTAACTAAATCTTATACTATCAGTTAATATCATAATCAACACATGTACATACACATTGTTATATTTTAATTCCTTTTAACTTCCAATGTAGTATTAAATTCACGATAAAACGGACAGTGCTTCTTTTATCATTAACATTATTCAGCTGACTTTGTTTCTGTGTTATTAAAAATAAAACGATTCGTGCACCATCCCTTGCAAAATTGTGGTCTTAAAGTAAAAATCTTAGCGGCGAGAGAACCACAACTTATAGAAGTGTAAGCACAATCGCGTGAATGTTATGGGAATTCATACGGGAGAAACAAACAAACATAAGAAAAAGAAACACTCAAATGTATATAATATATAATAATTTATAAATTAAAAAGCGATTTTCAAAGATGATAAACTATAAGGTAAGCCCATTAATTTATACTAGTCTATACTTAAAGAGGTAAAGTTTATGAGTTTGTAAAGTTATGGGGGGTAATCTCAGGAACTACTAAACCTATTTTGAAAATTCTTTTACCAATAGAAAGCAACGTTATTTGAGAGTGTTATTAAACCGAAAAATGAAAATACTTTTTGTGGTACTCGGATTTGCAAAGTAAGTCGGTGTAAAAACGGTCGAACGAAAAGGTTTCTTACGAACGCTGCCTTAACGATGAGGGATATATGATTGAGTTCTAGAGAAAAGTTGTAGAGCTTGATAATGCCTACAAAAAAGTCAGCAACAGCATATGTCTAACTTTTATATTTAAGTCACAAAAATTATTTGTTTACAAATGTTTACCGTCCGACGAAGTGGGCATGGGTCAGCTACCTATAAATTAGTACCCACGACTTTGTTATGGTAAAAATTGTTTTATTGTTCGAAATAAATAGGCGATTTGTCTGTATCAATATATTTTATATTCACATTGTATTTGTGCTCATTACTTAACCTCTTATAACTCTTTACTGATTTTAAGTTACCTATATTAAAACTTGTGATTATTACGTAACCTTTAAGTACGTAAGTGTTATGATATTGGAAGTATTATTATCGGATTTTTTTTCTGTCCACCGGTAGAGACCGTGAATCTTGAACCGTTTTTGAAGGAGGGAAGAGCCACGCTGTAGCTATTACTAGTTTCAAAATGAATGGGTCGGCTCGCCCAGGGTAGTACCACCCTCTCACAGAACACCGACGTGCAGTAACAGTGTTGTATTGTTGCGTTTCGTTCGGTCAGTTAGAGCGCCGGAGGCCCACCTCCTTCCCTCCTTTCCCTTTTTTTTTTTTTTTCTGCAGACTCTCGGTCCGCACCATTTTTTTGCTATAGCTTTTTAAGTGTAAGTTAAGTTAAAAATCGTATCTGTGAGCATCTATTGGTTGTTTTTTTATATATTTATTTTTATTGTTATTGGTTTTTTTTTTTTTATTTATTTATATAAAGACGTTATTGCCTTTCCCTTCCTCATTCTTCTTTCCCTACCCATCCCCCATACACAGGTTGGCAACGCACTTGCGACTCCCCTGGTGTTGCTAGTGTCTATGGACGGTGGTGATCACTTAACATCAGGTGACCCACCTGTTCGTTTGCCTGCTTTTGAGATAAAAAAAACCTCGTCGTAGTCGCTTCAGCCATTTCTGAGATTAGTCCAGACAAACAAACTACACTTCAATGTTACTTAGATTTGTATAGGTTTTGGTGATATTTAATTTTGAAGAGGGTACTGTTCTAGTAACAATAAATTTCATAATACAAATGAAATTATAAAGTGCAAGTAGAAATAATAAATTAGATGTCTCTGACACAAACATGACATGTATATTGTACTGGCTGACCCGTTACGTCATACTGTGGCTCAGTTATTAAATTTTGATTTAAAATTATGATAAATTATTTGGTAGGATGGGGTAATGAGTCTACCTAAAAACTTGATACACAAAAAGCGAGGTTACGTAACAAATACATTAACAGAACGCATGCATCATAAAATAAACTGCAGTTGAAAAAGAATTTCAAAATTCAAACGTGGCGCCATCTATGAGATATCTATAACAGTCCGTCCTACATCAATAATCAACATTGACAATCAGTTAATTGGGAATTAAATAATATTGAGGATATTAATAGAAATATAAATTATCTCTCACTAGCGGGCCCGGCAGACGTTGTCCCGCCTTGATTATGAAAAAATCCATGACAAATTATATACTAAAACGTTCCTCATCAATCACTCTATCCACTGGTGAAAACCGCACGAAAATCCGTTCGGTAGTTTTTGAGTTTATCGCGAACAGACAGACAGACAGACGCGGTAGGGGACTTTGTTTTATACTATGTAATGAAGTTGGACGAAATTATACATAAATGCCAACTTTCATGAAGATCGGTTGAGTAGTTTCGGGAGTTCATCGTGGACAAACATTATGACGTTGGATTTTTATATATTTAAGACAGAATTAAACGTTTATTTTAAAATAGAATCTCTTTCAGTGTTCTTTCCAGTTACCTGCTTTGAACAATTACCATTACTTTTGTTATAGAAATGTGTGTTGGGTAATCCCGGAGAAAACGAGACGGAGCTAGGATTGTTTTCTTTACAAAGATTAACTATTCACGCCTCATTTAAATGAGAAATAGTGAGTCATATTTGGTTTAGTGGTGTTACTTCCTTTGTTTTTAGTAGGTTTTGTTTAAGCCGAAGTTGCTTCAAGTTTCTGTTTTGTTTAATTATTCTTCAGTTTCTTTGTTATATAAATCTGTGATAAATCTAACTAACATTGTCTGTTTAAGATATAAAACAATGTTAACCATTGGATTGATTATGAAACAATGTATTTACGTAGAGTTTTGTAGAAGATTTTTTTAATTTTATCTATCACCGATAGATCTGCAATATTTTGCTGTACTAACGATATGTAAGCCTTTTGCAAGGATATTACCTGTATAATCATATATGACGATATTTTAAGCAAGTAAGCTTGTGAATATTTGTTACTCTTTCATGCAGAATCTACTGAACGAATTCCGATAAAACATTACAGTATCATAGACTCATCAGAATAACACATACACTATCTATACATAACATAAGAATATAAATAAAACGTGTCTGTACTCTTTAGTTTTTTGTGAAAAATATTGTTGTAGGTGTCTTGGAATAAGAAACAAAATACATTTCAATATTTTTTAGAAATGTCTGTCTGTCTATCTGTTTGTATGAACAAGCATCATTGTTAAGGTACTGAGTTCACGATAACCTCACCAAGAAAATCATAAAGCTTATCCTCAAGTAACATTTAGTTTTGGTTTCATTGAAATCTGTTCACTCAATCAAAAGTTATTGTAATTTTAATGACGACGCAACTTAAGTACGAGAGGAAGTAGATAAGTAAATGGTTTTAATACATTCAGATGATTTTATTAGTCACTGTTTGTTTACAATCGGTCTCACGCGAACGTATTCGCGGGCAAAGCTAGTAATTTATAAGGATCTTGTTCATATTGGTAAACATATAACGACAAGTATCAAGTCGGTTTGAAAAATCTCGCTGTCTGAGAGCTATATTGGTGTATTCTGGGTAAACCGTTACAATTACACAAAGATGTTATTTCATGTATTTATTTGTTACGCCTTCACGCTTTAATTATTCAACCGACCATTATGTCATTTTGCATACACGTTGCCGTTTAGGTAAAGTCTACATTAAAAATACATATAGAGATACACTCAGGCGAAGACATAGGTGGCAGTTTGCTATAATTAAAATTCTATTTGCAATAATAATGTGTGACGTTGCAATGCGAAAATTTTGCTAACGGTACTACAATATGCGATTAACGACTCCGCACCAGCCGTGAAGCCATGAGTCTATTCACGATTACTTATATGATCCCATGTACCGTTTTTTATTATTGGCTCGTTTACACCCGAGACGCGTTTATAAATGATTTACATTTCGTACCATAAATCTTTATTATATTATTTATTTAATAACTTTATTGTTTACGTTCAGACACTGTCGTTTTAACGTACGTATTAAAAAAATACTAAATGGTAAATGTATTTCTTTCTAAGAGGGAGATAATATTTCGAATTTTTCATTAAAACATATTAGCTAGAATATAAATTATCTAAAATTATAATACTACTAGCGGACACGGCAGACGTTGTCCCACCCTGATTAAAAATAAATCCTTGACAAATTATATACCAAAACGGTCCCCATGAATCACTTTATCCACTGCTGAAAACCGCATGAAAATCCGTTCAGTAGTTTTTGAGTTTATCGCGAACAGACAGACAGACAGACGCGGTAGGGGACTTTATTTTATACTATGTAATGATTAATATTAAATAGGTTGATTATATTTTATTGTTACTAACGATTGATTATCTTTTGTATATTCTTTTTTTCAGAATATGAACATCATTACATAGTATAAAGTAATGTCCCCTACCGCATCTGTCTGTCTGTCTGATCGCGATAAATTCAAAAACTACTGAACGGATTTTCAAGCGGTTTGCAGCAGTAGATAAAGTGATTCATGAGGAACGTTTTGGTATATAATTTGTCAAGGTTCTTTTTATAATCAGGGCGGGACAACGTCTGCCGGGCCCGCTAGTACTATATAAAGAAAAGATAATAAACATTATGAAAGTTTACCTTACACATTACATTAAACTCTTTACACTCAATATAGAAAACAAATATTTTCACTTAATAAAGTTCTTTCTTAAGTTACGGAATCCTAGAAACAAATACATGTGTAAGTTTATTTTTACATTTCATTTAAAGCCTAGGATTTTTTATATATATTATGTCCGTTTTCCGGTCTCAATTTGTTTCCTACATTGTTATAAAGTAGTTTATACTTTCATTCATTAAATCTTCAGATCTCGTCAAATTATATTTCTTTCGATTTACAGGTCCAGTCATGAAAATGCAATAAACAGACAAATAGTTACTTTCGCTTTTAAAGTGTTAATACTATAATAGTGGTACACTATGATGGCCATCTTGACACATTACAGTAGTGACGTGGTATCTTAATATATAAATTTCTTCTGTACGTGTGTATGTCACTGAACTCCTCCTAAACGGCTGGACTGATTTTGATGAAATTTTGTGTGCGTGCACGAGTGGATCCGAGAATGGTTTAGATTCACAATTGTACCCGGTAGGTGGCGCTGCGGTTGAATTTTAGATTATTTTTTTGTATTATCAAAGCAGGACAGCGTCCGCCCGGCCCGCTAGTAAATATAAAATTTCACATTTTTAAAAATATAAATGCCGAGTTGTTTTAAATAAATACACTAATAATTATAATCCATTAAGGATTCTGTCAAATGGCGCTGTTTTTTGTTAGTCAAAACATGAAAAGATTTGTTTGCTAGACTACATTATACAGTTAGATATAGTAGTAGTTAGATGGATATATAGTTATACTATATGCCTACGTATTTTGTAATAATAAAAAAATCAGTGTACTAAGTTAATTTTGTGTCCTAAAATTTGATACATTTTAGGACTTGCGGTAGATCACTATGGACAATAATGAACAGCGATTGGCTCCTTCAAGCGTAGTTATTAATTTCTATAAAACTGCATAAGCGGATAAACGTTAAATCGGCCTGTTAAGACCTTGCTAGGTCAATACCGTAGTCAGTTCGAGAAAAAAAAAGTTAAATCGGCCATCATAGAGTGCCGCTATCGTAGTGTTGTTTAATTCGGTCTACTTGGAATAAACCTGTTTGATATTATTTTGTAAAATCGAGTGAAATAAAACAGATAAGCAATCTCGGATGAGCACATATAACAAATCTCAGATCAACATATTTCGCATGTAATCCAGTTATTAATGAAAATAATTAGCATAAATAGTATATTAAGTGACGAAACAGTGATCGGCCTTCGTAGATTGTACCACGTTTATATAAGAATCGGCTTTTTTATGTTAACTCTGTTTTTATTAATTACTAACTCAAATTTATTGAGTAATATTTCATTTAGTCCTAGTTTCTTCTCATAATCGTATGTAATTTATTTAAATATGTTCATAGCTAACCAAACCTAGCAAGTAAAATAAACCTGGATAAAACATAACATCTAGTAACAATAAAATATAGTTCACAACTGTCAATCTGAAAACAGCTTTATATTAGAGAAATAGCTTTCAGAATTGTTTTAGATCAGTGTTTTTCAAACTTTTTCACGACACGACTCCCTTAGTGTGTAAAATCTTTCGCTGTTTGTAATCTGTATTTTTTATGTTACAAATATCAGAATCTTACATCTTCTTTAATTACATTCCTTTTTGATTTTTTTTTACAAAAAATAGATCTTTTTTGACCTCCTTATAGAGTTTCTGCACCCCCCCACAGGGATTCGAAAACACTGTTCTAGATATTACCCACTACGTCCCTCCTCGTAAACTTTACTCTAATTATATTTGAGTATTTTATATTTTACTCAATATATTATATTCATTATAATAGTTTTAATAAAAGGTCTAAAGAGAATAAAATACTCTCGTTGTTTAAAATAAATACATTCAAAACATCTTCATCGGTAAATCTAAATATTTGTCCTATTATTTTAAAATTATTTATGATATGCTTAATATTAAAAGTCGCCTCATAGTTATAAAATTTGCTGTTTGACGGTGAATATATATATTTTTAGTTTATTATGTAAATGCACCTAGTTGTTCACGTAATATAATGTTATTAATTAAAGATTACGAAACAGAATGCTTTGCTTATATGTGCTTTTTTATTATATCACAAAATAAATTATACCAGCGATTAAAATAACTAGCTCTCAAATCACTGGAAGTTACATTTTAGAGAACAATTTCGAAGGGGTTATAGAAGACGTATAGAAAACAATTTTTATACATGGACACGTCTCCTTAAATTAAAGAACGTGTGGTAACCAACACCGAATGCCGTCCGTTGACATTCTTTGTGTCGGTGTGTATGCAACGTCACCAACATTACTTTTACACCATTACCGTGAGCAGTTCCCGTGACCGTAGCAGTTATAAAAAACTCTTTTGAACATTGGTTGGGACGCTACGTCTCGCCTTGGTAAAACTCGCATACGGCCCTTATACTGTTAAAGACTTGAGAATTGCTTTTGTCATATTTACGAGCTGTGTAAAGGAAGAGGACAGGTAGATTGACTTATAAAATTGACCGTTTTGAGTATGACTCACTCATTGGAACCTCATTAAGGAATGAGATCTATAAAGATGGACCACTTATAAATGAATTACCTGTTATTATCAAATGGTAAAGTTTATATCGAGTATGCACTTGTATTTACTCGTATACTTTCATCCCTTTACACGCCTATGTCGTTACGTTTGCGTTACGTTACGTCTAAAGTTAGAACGTAGTGTATGAATCTAGGCTTTATGGAAATTGTGTTTTGATTTAAGGTATATAGATAAATTGATAGAGTTCTGACGTCATGTACGTATCACGTAAAAAATTCTGGACAGAATTCGATTAACTACTTGAAATGAAACTTCTTATGGCATGGTAGGGAGGCGTTAAACGTAAGATAGGTTATGTATTTGTATGTAGGATAAGTATTTATACTATGGGACTTCGTATAGTATATGATTTACTAGTTGATACCCACGACTTCGTCTGCATCATTTATTATCTTAATTGTTTGTTATACCTCAAAGGGATTAGGCAACGTTTTCGACGAAAGCTCCCAGCCGGCTTGACTTTTTCCGACACTTTCAACGTTTATCGCTATATTTCAACCAATTTACAAATAAAATCTTGACAAATTATACGAGTATATCCAAATCTTGCGTCGTCGTCGTGAATAACTATCTTTTAATGAATACCGCGTGTAAATCCACTCAGTAGTTTTTGGGTTTATGGCAAACAGACAGAGAGACGCGGTGCAAAACTTTATTTTAAAATATGTAGTAATGAATATTTGCATCTTTATATATAAATTTCTTCTGTACATGTGTATGTCACTGAACTCCTCTTAAACAGCTGGATCGATTTTAATAAAATGTTGTCTACGTGTTCCAGTGGATTCGAGCACAATTGGACCCGGTAGGTGGTGCTGCGGTTGACTTTTAGGATTTTTTTTTATTATGAAGGCAGGACATCGTCCGCCGGGCCCGTTATTATATATATATAATTTAATACATTTAAACCAAAGAAGTTTTCCTTTGTCCGCATTGATATACGCTGTTTGTTTTTCTTTCTATTTTACTTCTTACACTTTTAATCCTTATCAAATGATCATTACGATAACTTAATTTAATATGTAATTATTAAGGAACTAAGACTTAAGTCCTACTCGTTCAACGATATTTGTTTTCTTGCCTTGTTGAAGTGGAGGCAAGCGGTGTGGTTCTTATATTTGCCTTTTGTACGTCAAATATATCGTTAACATAATACACGATACGGGGGAAATAGCGGATATTAACTAGTTTAAAATAAGTGCCAACCAACTATCGATGTGTTTTAGGTTACCACAGCTGGTCTTGATTAAGTTAAAATCCCATTTCTCAACCAAACGTTACCACGAGGGTTGCTACTTGTTATTTGAACAAATACAGTATACTGGTTATTATAGGTAGGGGATGAGGAACATTGTATTAAATAAGATAAAGTATATCGTAAGGTATCAGTGGAAACAGGAGAGTAAGGAAATCTTGCTTTGAATTCACATCAATATTTTTGTATATTTTTAATGGTATCTGGTATAAATTCAATCCTAGGAAAATGTAACTATGCAAAATAAAGTATCCTTGCAAACACTATTGTTGTCATTAACTATAATTACCTGAGATGCGTTAAAATATAAAATACTTTACTGTTATAGAATGTGGCTACCAAATTTTAATTATATTATCGCGTATTAATAATATTAATATTAATAAAAATAAATAATAAAATAATATTAATTATATTATCTGCAACTATAGTTAAATTACAGTTAGATACACACTTGTATTACATAATTATGATTATTTTCTAATATGATTAACAAATAAATATAATAGCACGCGTTATATTTTCCTTACACGTGTGGTTTGATTATTGAAACCATATTATTGACCTTATGTTCGTACAATTGACTCTATACCATTGATCTTATTGACAATACTCGAAGAAGGCGATCGAAAGCTACTGAACAGTGCACATATAGTCTCGTTTGGATTGTCAAACTGTTTATATAAATATACCAGGTGTTAGGTTAGTCCTTTACAGTATTCTAAGAGATGATAAGTCACGGTCACATTTAACGTTTAAAATAATAATATCAAAACAAATACTAATAAAGAACAAAGAGAATCTAAGTTGAAGTTTATTTTAAGACTTTCAAAAGTATAAACACAAACGTGATAAAACTAGGTGCAATGACCGGTGCCGAAAGCGGCAAGAGGCGACCCGGAGTTAATAACCTTCGATAATAAAACGGACAATATACGCTTTTGTTTTACTCATGCCGCTCCCACGTTCACTTTCAAGTGAAAGTGAAGACATCCAACGATCGTTGATACTGTGCTTCAACATAGACGCGTAGAGGATTGAGTATAATTTTTTTATATTTCTAGATAATTAGCTCAAATATTAAGCAACTATTTTTTTAATTGATTTAGAACGAGAATCGAGTGCAGAGTATCCTTCATAGATATTGCTACTTGTCTAAATTTTCAGACTGTATAATTATTAGTTTCTTTTTAGGCAACCATAATGACCATAATAGTATTAAAAGTGTCTGATGATTATTTTAATATTCTAACAAGATGGTGCCCCCTTATTAGAACCTTCCAGGGAGTTTTTGTAGCATCTGAGAATTCATGCTCCGTAGTATTATTTTCCATCCACTTCACTTGGGCACAATAACTGAGATATATTACGTAAAATACCACCGGTAGTAAAATATAGAGTCAAATAACACAGGATTATGAATATAATATGAAAGACACTACATGACAGACTAAGATTTGGCAAAAATCTGCAATTATTTGGTTGGTATTATTGTGTCTGTTGTTTAGGGTAATCGCTTTTATTATTGATACTCGATTAGTTACGCTCGACTGAACGATTAAATGATAAAGATCGACATGGATGATGTCATGCTGTAAACAGCATAAATGCTGTCCTGGTTTTGTTTTCCCGACATATATACAACTTACAAACGAATGTATCATCAAAGTTGTTACATAAAAAAACGTTTGTGTCCTCGCCATTGATATAATTACTTCAAAACTGGATGTCAGTTATAATTAAAGATGGCAGTATAAAAATTGTTAAATAACAGGAAGTGAAACGGACCGTGTCTTATTAAAGTTATTAATACAATAATTAATACAAGGGCAGATACCACATATAACATCAGCAAAGAGTTTTATTTCGATTATAACATGTAATATTAAAAAAAAAAAACTCATGCTTTTATTTCTAATTTTATAAAGCGTTCTTTTTGAAAGTATGAAATATGAATGAATAAATGATATAAGACAATCTTGCCATATTTGTTTCGTATCTTAACCCCTGGACTGTTCAAAGCCATAAGGGTTTAAGCTCCATACAAACGAATTTAGATCTTATAACGCGCTGGTCCTTAGGTTGATAGCAGCATAAGTTTAAAATAACGGCCTATTTATTTCAAAATTTGAAAAACTTGAAGAATAACAAATTTTCTAACATACAATTATAATTTTAAAAAATTGGTAAGATTTTTGAAAACCTAATTCGTGATTTTAAGATCTGGATCTTAAAAAAAAAGCCGAGGGGATAATGTGAATTTGTTCCGTAACTAGGGCAGTTTAAAGTTGAATTTTACTCAATTATGACTTTGAGCTGAGTGTCTCTAGCGAGCATCGTCAATGACAAAAAGTAAATTAAAAAAAGTGTGTGTGTACTTATGTACACGCGTTAGAAGTTATACTTCTTTGGCGTAACAAGATGAAAATCTTTTCCAAAATTTTATCTTTCGCCTTATTCTACGTTTGTGGAAAAAACGACGCTAACAATAGAAAAAAGGTATTTAATACATTGAAAGTTTTAATACAAAGAAATACAAACAATAAATACAAAGAAACAAAATGTTGGCTATAGCTAACTTCAGGGTGTCGGTTTTTCGTGAAGGTGTGCCCGCTCATCGTAAAAATGTACTCTCATCATTTTTCCCTAACGCGCCAAAAGAAGTATAACTTCAAAAACACAATTCGTTTTAAATGTACCTCTTAAAAAATTGAATTTCAAAAAGAAAGAAGACAATCCTTCCGGTATCCCCTTATTTTTTATGCAGATACGCCAACGCTCAGTCACTGTGTTATTTTCCCACGTTTACCTATTTATGCATAGGCATCCACTAATATGTTTGTCTTTTTCATCAGTATGTATTTAGAGCGAGATGTCTATATATTTTTGTACATTCGAACGTGTCTAGTTTTCATATGCGAGCGGACTCCTTTAATAAGACCAACAAGGCGTTTTGACCACCGTACAAATAGGCTTACCATGCTCTGTTTATTAAACAAAGTCAAAATATGTATATTAATAATACATAGAAAAAATGTCATTTTCGACGAAATGGTTCTCTTTGTACGCTTCTTGAATTATTACGTTTGTTTATGATATTTTTTTTATGCAGGGTCAGTGTTTCAGTTATCTATACTAATATTATAAAGCGGTAAAGTTTGTGATGTTGTGAGTTTGTGACGTTGTGGCGTTGTAGTGGGTAATCTCAGAAACTACTGGTCCGATTTGAATAATTCTTTCAGTGTTATATAGCTCATTCACCAAGACTGGTTATAGGCTATATATCAATACGCTAAGGCCAATAGGAGCGGAGCAACAATGAAAAATGTTTTAAAATCGGGGCTTTTTTCCTTTTGAGAGCTTCCGCTGCGTCTTAGCCCAAAATAATTATTCCACGCATGCGCAGTCGCGGGCAGAAGCTATTAACTAATTATATTATCTATAATCTATACTAATATTATAAAAAGGTAAAGTTTGTGAGGTTGTAGGGGGTAATATCTGGGGAGTCGGAGAAAAATGGTCGAACGAAAACGTTTCTTACGAACGCTGCCTTAATTATGAGATATATATGATTGAGTTCTAGAGAAAAGTTGTAAAAGTACTTAATAATACGAAACTACAGTACAATGATGTAATAATAATGGGAGTATACTTTAAAAAACATTCATGAATTTTATGAATTAACAACAAGCTTCTACCCACGACTTCGTCCGCTTGGAATAGTTACTTTGGGCTAACGCTAACACGCAGCGGAGGCTCTCAAAAGGAAAAACACCCTGATATTGAAACATTCTTCATTTGTGCTCCGCTCCTATTAGTCTTAGCGTGATGTGCCTATAGGCTTCTTCGATAAATGAGCTATATAACATTAAAAGAATTTCTCAAATCGGACTAGTAGTTCCTGAGATTAGCGCGTACAACCAAACAAACCCTCCAGCTTTACAATATTAGTATAGATTTCTGCAACGATTAATCATGTTTGCATCATATCTGGTTAAAACCGGAACCATTCTATGTTCTGTTCACTAACAGGCTTCTGGTCTATATTCTTTATTAAATAAGGATTTACTTTAAATTATTATTTAAACATTATATATAGATTAATCTATGAAATGTTTAGATCTGTGTTGTTTCAAAATTGCATTTTGAAAGAATCAGAGAGTAAGCGCGAGTCTCTAGTGTTAGTGAAATTACTACAATGTTGTCGGAATAATTTTGAACATATTTTCTAATGAAATGTCACATACGTGTTTAATATCGCACCGTTTTGCATTTATATGTAAATATTAGGCGACTGACGTAGAGTTGTAACTTTTAATAGACTGCTGTTAATCATTTTCTATAAATCCAAAATAAGGTAAATTATCTAAACATCGAAAGAAATGACTTCTACAAAAACCTTTAATCTGTACTAAATTTATTGTAATTGGAAATAAATAGACCAGGACAGCCTTTATCAGCATTCATCGACAATATCAATGCATGATATAATTAAGTGTTTACGATTAAATTTATTCAATTTTTGTTTATTAAATTTATTTTGTAGAATATTTCTGTGTTATATATGTCGGAACAAATACCTGTTCGACCGTTAAAAAGTATTGTTACTGACATAAATATTATGCTCTACCCTCTGATACGAAGCAAACCTATAAAAGGCGTAGCGACAACGGAGCGGGGATCCAAGCCTTGGTCCATTCTTTCGCGGTAGAGCCCTCGAGCACGCAACTAGTGCGATGCTGTGACACTGCAGTCACTAGTACAACACAAATCACTACAAATTCGTACACACACATACAGTAGGTAAACATGTAGTGAAAGGGTTTTGTTCTCCTTTTCCTTATTTTTTCGTTTAGTTACTTTAGTTAGATTTGTCAGAATCAAAATACGTGTTTTAGTAAAGCGCACACGCAGATACACATGTGTGCCTTGTTAACTTATATACGTATGATTATATTACCCTATTTTATTACACTATTACCTAAAAAAAAGTGTGTGTGTACTTATGTATACGCGTTAGAAGTTATACTTCTTTGGCGTAACAAGATAAAAATGTTTTCAAAAATTTTATCTTTCGCTTTATTCTACGTTTGTAGAAAAAACGACACCAACAATAGAAAAAAGGTACTTAATACATTGAAAGTTTTAATACAAAGAAATACAAAGAAACAAAATGTTGACTATATAACTTCAGGGTGTCGGTTTATCGTGACGGTGTACGCGCGCATCGTAAAAATTTACTCTCATCATTTTTCCCTAACGCGCTAAAACAAGTATAACTTCAAAAAATTGTATTACTAATTCTAAAACATAAATAACTACTTATTGTTAATTCTACTTTTGAAAATAGACCAGTCATTTTCAAAACGTAAGTTATCTACAGTTTTCTAAACGTACTTTCGATTACAAAGGATGTATTGGGAGGGCAGAGTTGTTCTTTACTGATTCACTATTCATTCAATAAAATAATGATCAATACAGGAAATATTGTAAAGAACAGAATTTATTCATATTCCTTATAAATGACATTTTCAAACAATTGTATAATAGGTTTGTAATTAATACAATATTACATTGATATTTTCTTTACGATATACGTCGTCGGAGCGCATACAATAAATACACTACTATATATAAATACTAATATAAATACACTATCTACTTAGTGTTATTAACTGTTATGGTTAATTTTACAACGCTCACCAAGTTGGCTACTACCGCCTTTGAGTTGAAAATATGTTACGACAGCAGTACTTTAAATTCAGTCGGTTACCTTTCTCGGCGTAATGCATTGCCAAGTTTGATCGTAAAGTCTTTTTCGCGGTGTAGTGTAGTCGCATTTAAAGACTCTTAATTGAAAAGACTGAATCCATGGCTCTAAATGGATAAGACAGATATTCTATCGAAGTCGGCAATGAGTCGTGACAATCAAAGAGTTTGTTACCATGTAGTTAGTATAAATATTGTGATTATTCGATTAAAAAAGGTCTCGTTTGATTATTCGCTAAATTTAATTAAGAATTCGAAATATCCGTAAGTAGAATGTTCAGACAACGTAAAAAAATCATATAAGAGTTACTCTGGCGAATATTAAAATCGAACTGCCGATAGTGTGTCGTCGAGATGCGATTTTGTTAATTCCAATGCGGGAATAAACGTTTACGGTTATCGGTGACGATGTAACTGATGTAAGTCTGAAGTACATGTAAATGCATTTATGGAAATGTTTTTTTTTTATTGAAAGTCAAAGGCAATTGGATTTAAGTCGTTTTTATTTTCATTATTAAATTTCAAGTAGTATTCAATAATTTTACATAACTGTGTTCAAAGGTATGTTCATTGATTTAGAAGAGTGCATGTATCCGGTAATGATAAAATGATTGTGACATATTTATGATGTATTGAAGATTTGAAATTAGTATGTACGAAGAGATTCATACGCATGAAAAGAGCCAAAGTACAAGATACAAAGTAGAAATCACTTTAAATATTTCCCAGTAAGGATATGTGTACACGTACATTTATTTTACAAATAATAAAATGTTCTATTTATAGACAACTTATTATAGCTAATAATTTGATCAACATCACAAATATGTACACAAGGATTTATTTCTACGGTTTACGTCATCATAAGTTTAAGATGAGATAATCATTCGACATTTTTTTTTTAATTTTATATTTATAAACTTCAAAACTATTTAACCCACCATAAAGTTCGGCATACCCTTTTCATGGAGAAGGTTTTTAGGTTATATCTATATAAATCGCCACTAGGTGGCGCTACAACTGCTGTATCTGATGCTGACTGACCCTCATGAGAATTATTAAGTGTAGATATTTGAACACATAAAATATTTATATTAGTTCTATTGTACAAAAAAAAAACACAAACGAGTAATTTACACGAATGAAAACTTTTAGATCTGACGTTTAAATAAAAGTAATTGAAAAAAAATTTATATTATTGTAAAAGCATGTATTTATGGGAGATGTTCAAATTAACAGATTAATTTACTATGATATCAATGATAATTTATAGTAACAAATATTATAAAACAAAATCGTCTTTCGTGTTTATCTGTCTTAGTTCTTCTAAACTAAAAAACGGATTCTGATAAGGATGACACAGTAGTGTAAAGAATTTCTTCCGGAAGGTTTATCTATATAATATGTATATGTATATAATATTTAGATGTCGATATTTTCTAATGAAGTCGTAAGGAGGCATTTTGGGACGCTTATATTAGTAACGTTGACTAAACCTTACGCGATACATAAAAATAATGTATTACAGAATTGTAAATATGAAAAATACCCACAGAAAAACGATGATATATCTATATGTCCTAAGGATACGCCCCAGCAATTGTTTTAATCTTTTACATTTAATTTCAAAAAAAGGGTTATTAGCGACGCTATTTTAGACAAATATAATATTAATCCTTATTCAAATATATACTTTATCTACGTTGCATATTTTATGTCGATGAAAATTTCACTTTACCGCATTTCATTTGAATGAATGTCTTAAAAGGTATCATAGAGTTAAAAGTACGTACAACAAAACAAGTTGTTTGTATGAAGAAGAAAGATTTCGTTGATCGACGTAGGTTCAAATCCTAGTATCTGAGTCCGAGCTTTCAGTGAAGGAAGTTATCGGAATGAAACCATACTATGATGGTAGGGCTCTTTCTAAGCCTGCCTCGCTAGCTACCACCCAAGTTGAAAGGCTGTCGCCAAGCACCTGTTAGCCTGTTTATCATCTTAGAGTACATGGTCATTTTCCGCAAACGAGACAGTGGTCAAACGTCGCCTAGAAATTATGAAACAAATATCCTTAACTTTGATGATCTGTAGATGTCTCAAAGTGGCAAAAAGTGGACCTAAAACGTTTAGACATCTATGACGTCACAACAGTACTTTGTACCCATACAACGCAAGGGCGGACCGCTAGTAAACATATATGTTATATTACATAGTCAAGTATTGAAGGTAAATTATATGAAACAGTACATTCTCGACAGTAGAAATGATACGTAAAACGTGTAGGAACAACTAATGTTTGTTCGAATAAAAAATATGAGCAAAGGAAACGGAATTCCAATCCGCTAAGCATCTTGACTGCCCATCGGTTTGCATAATGAAATGGCACAATTTAACCGAGAGATCGCGATTGTAAGGCTGCAGTGCTCACGAAGCGTCGTGAAAAAAAACGAACACCTACATAATGTGACCTCCGGGTTCTTGATTACGCAGCCCCAAAAAGTATTTAACTCTACAGAATATTTGCGCCAACCAATAGGCCAGAGTACCGGTTGTTTCTTTCGTATGCTCTAATGTGACAACTACCTGATAATAATACTTCGCAATCAATATACATATTGTGTATCGTCGATATAACGAATTTGAAGAAAATTAGAAAAGATTCGTTATACTAAATTATTTTTTACAATGAGGTTTGTTATATAGAGGCTAGGTTGGACTATGAAGTTTCAACAAGGTAAGAGAAAATATTTATAAACCTCTACATTATGTAGATACCCACCTTAAATTGCTTCATTCCTTATGAATATGTTTTAAATTTTATCATTAATGCTAAACCTCTATAGAAATGCGCAATAACATGAAGCCTAGCGTGACTCTGAACAGTACTCTGCCAGTAAATTCCATCAAAATCGGTTCGAAAGAACAAAACATTTTACTGCGAGAAGAACCGCGCTTAACTTCTAGTTTAAATGCATAATTCAATAAAATTATTTATCTACCACTTATAAACATCAGAGCGCTCCACTTTCTTTTGGCTATTGGATTTGAAATTGATAGAGATTGAAAGCCGAAGTTTTTTAGCCCGCGTGAAAGTCTTATCTGCGTTTAACTGGTGCTTCTGTTCGCACAGCTTAAATATAATTCTGATGTGTTTAATTGATTTATTTTTAACGAATATTAGGTTATTATCTGTTCAATGTTTGACTGTTCCTAGAACGGTAATATTTGAAGTGTCTAATTCGAATAGGAATACCATTCCTTTTCTTGTGTTTCTTTCCTTTGGTTCTGGAGAGATCATTCAATATTGACAGCACTCACGTTCAAGAAGAATAGAGCTTTTTGTTGAGAATAAAGCCCTTGGATCGCGACTGCTAATATATATGTTGGTAAACACGTCACAGTGACTCTCTTTTATTTTCTCGATACCGTTAAAAAACTAACCGGTCCAGGGCATATTGCCAGACATAATATAATTCTGTTTTTCCGCCGTGCGGATTACTAATAACGTTTGACGAGTAACCTGGTGTGAACAATATTTTCGTTTATCTATAATTACCCTTTCCACTCGGTGTCTGGTGAAACTAGTCACATCAGCCTGTACCTTTCTAATCTATTGTTAATTCATTAGAACAACACACGTCAATCTTAATTGCAAAGTTGATGGGTATCTTCATTAAATTATCGATTTGTATATCGAAGACGTCTATTCTGCACCGATTCTTTGTAACAGCACTGCAAATTGCATTTTTTAATACCTTGTTGAAACATGTATGATGTCATAAACATATGACGTCATAATAGTTTATGTTGCCACCGAGGCTCGTTTATTATCGAAGCAAATTAGTGGCTTGAATAAAATCAATACATTAATGAATAAATTATTGATAAAAGGTTGTATATATTTCCGATGGGCAACGATAAACTCGGTCTACATGAAATGGAAATATAATCTTTATTGCTTTATATAATGGATATATAATTGTTTGCACTTTTGGATGAAAAATACTTTCTGTTATAAACTGGATGAACAACTAAAAAAAGTTATATGTTTGATAGTTTTAAAATATGGATGTAATATTTAGTATGTATGTTAAAAGACTGCTATTCATTTTTCTGCAATTTCCCATCTATAAAGATTCGACTGCGAATTATTTTAACTCTGAGAAGGTCCCACAGATTTATCATTTTTTTTCCTATAAGAGTATGAACTGAGATTTTATAGTAAAGTTTTATTAAAAAGAATATATTCTCTGTAATCACAATTGATTGTATGGCTCAGTAATATATTGGGCGACACTGTATCTGATGGCAAGCAGAGGATAATCCAAAAGCAATGATTACACGAGGGTGTCAGAAGCCTGTTAATACTACCGTATCGGTTCGCGTAAAGGGCTCTTAATTAAAATCATATAACTAGTATAAGTTATTAGCTACATAACGAATTCAAGTTCTGAGAAGTGAGAAGTGATAGTTCGATATTTAAAAAAAATACTACGGATTTAACATGTGTTAATTATCCTTATTGCACTACCAGCACTCCTTCATTCATATACATTCTATGTGCAAGTCCAAACGTTGATTATCGCCTTTCACTTTATCCGTACAGGTTTTATTTTGAATTATATCTCGTACTTTATTTCTTATTGTAAAGATTGCATTCAAAACAAACTTTTCTAATACATCAATCGCTTATGTGTTCAGCAGGTGTTATATTATTTATATTAAGATCAAAATATGTAATTTAATTTTAATTAACAATTTAGTGACCTAATCTAACATAATCACTTGTTATATTCTTTTGTATGTCGAATCAAAATTAACATAATAAATATTCAATATAAATCCAACTTTCAAGCGAACGAATGTTTATTTAAAAAGATATTCGCGCGATTTTAACGTTCGATCACCTTTGTATCTAGCAACCGGTTGATGATGCGAAAACCTGTCCATTTCGGAACAGCCACCGACGACGAGCGCACCGCTTCTACCATCAGTGCCGTATTTTTATATTAAACCTAGTTGTCCGCTCACCACTTTCTTTAGATTATCCATATTACTAAGGTGATAAAGGTCTACTGTTGTGCGTGATCCACACACAACAAAGTATTTATGGGTCGAGCAGTTACTTAATTATATGTATGTATAAGTCTATGTATCTTTAATGTACTATTAACTATCCATTCGCTCGCATTATGTTACGTAGGTTCGGGTTAAGAGAGCGTGATGAGGTACTTGTATCTGGAATCTACATACAGGTGGTAGAATCACAGCAGTGAGTAGTTCCCTTCATAGAAGCCTTAGCATGCCCTCAGGAACACAGTGGGTATCGAAGAGGCAAATCGTACTCGCAATGACCCAATTTCCAGTGAACAGATGATAGGGAACAGAGAGAGCATGCTTTGGATCGCCCATTAGAGGGTGGAGAGAGAAAACCTCCTTAAAAAGTAACTGTGGCAGTAAACCATATAACAATGTTTAAGACGGTGAAGAGATAACATCGTTAAATACACGAGCAG
This sequence comes from Antheraea yamamai, assembly GCA_036509395.1. Classification (NCBI taxonomy): domain Eukaryota; kingdom Metazoa; phylum Arthropoda; class Insecta; order Lepidoptera; family Saturniidae; genus Antheraea; species Antheraea yamamai. Next base: position 7,127,036 of record AP028424.1, on the reverse strand, counting down.
GGGCTTTAAAGCACTACAAGCTAGCAAGCTAAATCCTTCATTAAAGTGGAAGGGTTTTATTTTTGTTTTTCCCTTAACGAACTGAAATAGTTTATTAAAATTATCCAACACAAAATACACATAGAAGTTGTTGAGGTATGTATGCTTGATACACATATATATTTCAATAACTCATATAAGTATGAATATGTAACTTAGCTTAAGTTAGCTCAGATACCGGGGCGACATGGTGCTAGCTAGTTGGAGCCCGTGTCGTCCCATTACGGTGGTTGTGGGTGCACCGTGCGGTTTTAGTCCGTGCGAGTCAGACATAATCCACCCTCTCCCCCGAAGGGGTGGCGTATCCATAAGGAATTTCCCCATGTAAATAATAAAAAAAAAGGTTAGCTCAGATAGGTTGTATGAATCAGGCAACAGCCCAAGCCGAGGTGTGCCGTACAGGGTGTCAAAAAGCTAGTTGTCAAAATGAGATCGGCTGATGCCCGATATCTGAGATACTCGGTTAACCTATCAATAGTTATTGACTCAACAAAGTTATCCATTAGATAAACTGTCAAATGGCCCGTTGAGTTTTACTGACATTTATCGTATGATTGTGTGTTCAGAAACCCAATTTATCGAACTGATAACGCTATTGAATAAATAAACTACAATTAAAGTACCTCAGAAACCGCGCATATGTACCGTAAGCGCTCGCCTTAGTAGTCCGGTGAAGCTGTTAAGACCTTGCTAGGTAAATACATAGTCAGTTCGGAAAAAAAACTAAAACCTGCACGGCTAGGCCAAACCAAAGAAGAAGGGGCGGGGAATCTGATTTTCCATTTCATTGGTTCCAAGGACAGTGAGATAGTTTGACCGGGCTGGATAGGTCGGACCGCTGGCCTTTGTCGCTGGCGTGTCGCGATGCATGCTTGCGCGATCCCATGCCCCCCAATAGCTTGGCGGACTGGCAGACGGTTCATCGTGGGATTTTAGTCATTGAGAGTCTAACACTACCCACTTCTCCCCCGAGGGTGTAAGTGTCCAATGAAGGATCTCCACACGTTAGAAAAAGGATTAGACATTAGGTGAATATAAGGATAATTTAAGAAATAGATTATAGATTTATATTACCTATTGAATAACATCACAAGCGTATATAATTAGCGTTTAATTCTCAAATATCATCATCTATTTCTTTCCATGAAAATTGGATAAAGGTAGATGTAATACCAAGTTATTTAATAATAATAGAACTGAAAATTTACATTATTAGATCTGTGTAATCTTTCAATTAAAGGTTTTGGTTTTCTAAACCTTAGTCTAGATCCTCTTTATGAAGAGTTTATATAACAATATCTTAATTATCAGGAGGAAATTGAATGCACCCTGTTCAAATTGTCTAAATTTGTGTGTCTCAGTATTGCTTATTAGATTTTATTAGCTTTAGATTAGCTTTAAGAGGTGGTAGAGCCACGCTAAAACTATTACTGGCTTCAGCATGAATGGGTCGACTCGCTCGGGTTAGTACCACCCTCTTATAGAAAACCGACGCGACGTGAAGTAACAGTACTTGCTTTGTTGCGTTTCGTTCGGTCAGTGAGAGCGCCGGAGGCCCACCTCCTCTCCCCCTCCCACCCTATCCCTCAAAGGCTGGCAACGCACTTGCGCCTCCCCTGGTGTTGTTAGTGTCTATGGACGGTGGTGATCACTTAACATCAGGTGACCCACCTGTTCGTTTGCCTCCTATGAGATAAAAAAAAAGCCTAATTGCTTAGAGCATCATTAATATTCTACCATATATAATATGGAATTACTGAATTGTTGGTTCTATTAACTTAAAATCAGTAAACGACGTTCCATCAAACATTCCTATAACAAAAATATTGTCACATAAACGACGTGACGGTTACTAGCTAAACTATATTATTATTTAGGTAAATTTTGTGAATATCGTGTCCTTTGTGACTATTATGTTTGCTATTTACGTGCGGCAAGTAAAAATAAATGCTAGCCATTTTATATCAATAAATTAACAATTTCCAAGGATTATCTGTTATACGGGATGACGTTATCCGGTATACGGCTAATCGGTTAGATAAACACGTATTTATTATTAAAGTATACACCTGCTTAGAACAGAGACCTTATCGTGTTAACGGAGTTCTCTACATAAAAGTGTGGGTAAGATTTTTTTTTACTTCTTTTGTGTGGAGGTGTAAAAAGCTGTAAATTCCTTATCGGTTTTACTAAAAAGCCGGATGCCTTAAAAAGTGGCCATTGAATGAATAATGATACAAGGAGAATAGTTTCTGATGTTTCAATATTGGAATAAATTTTGTAGCTCATTTCATTTTGACAGTTTTATTTTAATTTTTTATTAATAAATTATTATGTAATATTAAGTTACCCGATCGTAGATTCCAATACGTACTAAAAATATATATATCTATACTAATATTATAAAGAGGTAAAGTTTGTGAGTTTGTGACGTTGTGGCGTTGTAGGGGTTAATCTCAGGAACTACTGGTCCGATTTGAATAATTCTTTTAGTGTTATATAGCTCATTCATCGAGAATGGTTATAGGCTATATATCATCACGCTAAGGCCAATAGGAGCGGAGCACAGATGAAAAATGTTTCAAAATCGAGAAGATTTTTTTCTTTTTGAGAGCTTCTGCTGCGTGTCAGCGTTAGCCCAGAGTAATAACTATTACTACGCGGACGAAGTCGCGGGCAGGGGCTAGTTATTAAATATAATGTATACAAATAAAGTATAAGTAATATGATTATAGTAAGTAGAAGTACCTGATTATTTACACTATTGTTGGGGGTTTTTTTTTCGAACTGACTACGCAATAGCGTATATTATATTAGTATAGCCAATAGGCCTTTAAGGCCTTCACAGCTTCACCGGACAGGCTCGGTATCAAATTGACAATATCTTTCAGCTTATCAATAGTACTCTATATTTTTATAAATTAACTCCGCTATTGATTTTTTTTGAACTGACTACGCTATTGACCTTGCAAGGTCTTAACAGCTTCATCCGATTACTAAGACGCTATTGTTGGGGTAATATTAGGCTGTTTAAGATAATGAATTGAATCGCGTTACGTAGATTAAACTTTCTTAAGAAGGCTTAGGCGTAACAACTTACGAAGTAAGTGTAAATTGTTATTATTTAATGCTCTGTGTTTTGTGAGTATAATAACGATAAAAATGAGTTAAACTACACGGATCCAAATTAAACGTATATCACGAGGTTTTCTTTATTGGAAAGAGCTAATAGTTAATTTAAAAGTTTGTCTCCAGCGCGTTGGAGCAACTAGTACAATTATCTTGTAAATTGCTTAAGGTCGTTCGATCTATGTGGGCGCGATGATCGCATCTAATGTTTTATTATTTTATTTTAAAGTTACATAACAGTTATGAAAAATAATTCTTCGGGATTCCGTTCCAAATATTATCAGCCTGTTCTTATTTCAACCATACATTTATATTTTTATTAAATAGTTCATTTAAAACGTATTAAAGTGGGCTGTAATAAATGAATTTAGCTTAAAAGTAATGCACGGGTATTGTAAATGAATGAGTGAAATTGTTAGAGTTTTTCAGATTATGCATATTATTAATCTCAGTGTTATAGGAATAATATGAAAACTATTATGATAATTTAATATTTTACTTACGAATGAGTTCGTAGTTTATGTTATTAAGTGTGTTCTATGTATTTAAACTTTTGCGCATAGTTTATCGCGGTCGTACTATTTTAATATAATAATTGATTTATTAAATGAACGACCACGTTAAAAATGTTGGTAAAGAATCTCAATTACATTGCGATTATTTAATTACACACGAGTATATTTCATAAGGAAATATTCGACCAATGATGATGACGAAAGCTCTTGAATATAAAATTTAAAACTTAAAAACCGGCTGTGCGGACAAATGTCCTAAGAAAAATCTTGTGAAAATTTAACATGCAACACTACCTTGTCGAGATCAAATAACAGTCTTAAAATCACAATGATCACACCATTAATATAACTTATTCGTATCGGGTCCCATGGCTACACTTTAACCAACCCGATGCTAACAAAGTCATAAGTACAACTGGCGAGCTTGTTGCAAGACAAGTCGCTCCAGGTATCATTTTCACGTTTTTATAAAGACACCGTATTAAAGAGTCTGCTGTGACTGAAACGTGTTTAGCTCCAAAGCGGCAACCTTACTAGGTTAGGTTGTAACGAAACAGAACATTGTATCATATCGTCCAGTGCTAGAAAGAGATGAAATTAGTATAGCCGCAAGACTTCTCATAGAGTAGCTATGCTCGAGAAATGAATAAAAATAATATTGGTTGTGCTGTCTACCGTGAAGACATTGTGGAATGAAGTTAACATTACTTAGTTCAGATGTTAAAATGTTATAAGTACTTTTATAAGTTTTCGTGTTTTATTTTTTGACTTGTACTTGTAGTTGAAAAGATAGAGATCCATCATTAACTTAATTAGACAATAGTAATTATCAACCACAAAATATGAATTTATTTTAGAATCTGGTTTTACAGTTTGTTTATAATATTCAACAAATAATAACGACATACTTTATAATTATATATTTTTTACTTTATGCTAAAAACTAGTTTACAAAAACTATTCATTGTACAAAATAATACTTGTTTATATTGTTATTAATATTATTATGGTCTCTTGAAGATATTATATTCATATTTTTATTGGATAGTGAAAAACAAGTTTTAAGGAAATGATAATTAAATTAAGAATTATACAACTGTTTATAAAAATATACATACGATAAATTACTAGTTTATTTTAATGCAACTCAGATGTTTCTATCAGAGTTTTCTTGAATTACTATTATGCGCAATAAAGGCATAAAAATGGTCACGAATGCATTATTGATTTTAGTAATTTATTATTAATGAGTTTACCGCTACCCTTGAAAATCGGGTTGGGGTTCTGTTTCAGACTTCTCTATATTTATTTGGTGTTTGACCTTGACGACGTCACCGTTTTAAAATGTCAGCAACGCGCGCTGCAAGCCGTCCTTGTCTCACCCAATACTCCCATAGGGGACCGATTCAAGGATACAGTGCACTCTTCAGTTCACTGCTCCCTCCGCTTGTTGCGTCGAAGCCTTATAGTCATTTGGAAATTATTCACGGCAGATTTTTTGAAATTACTTTTCTGAGCTATACAGTTTGTTTATAACATTACCAATAACTATATTTTTACCATATGTAATTTTTATTGTTTGCCTTATTTATAAATCGTTTGTTGACAAATACATATTGTTAACGTTTTGTTTTCCGCTATATAGATGTCAATATTATCGTTATTTGAATTTGTACGCTATAACTGTCATCTAGGAACCTTTAATATAGTACCGATTACCGATATTATACCTATAATATTTTTAAAGAGAATTGACCGATACATTTCTGTTACTACAGAAGTATATAGTTGTTTATTGATAGAAAAACAATCAAGTAGGTGTTGCAACAATGATTATTGTCATTATCATGTCATTAACCTAATTTAGAAAATCATATTTATTATTGTAATGTATAAAGTATCCCTCCTACTTTATTGTTGATTAATAGTTTTACATATTCTAATATTTGTGAGGGGATGAGACATAAAATTTAATTATGCGATGGAAAAGGTCAAGTCTATAAAATCTGTAGTTATTTTTTTATCAGAAATCGAATTAAATGAGCGTTTTAATTTTTAGTATATCGTATAATATTTAATATGAACAGGTTGCAATCTGTTTCAAGGCTTAACGAAAACACTGCACTGTATATGAGTTGGAAATTACATGTTTTTTAAATTAATTTCGTCTTTTTATGTACGGTTTATCGTAAGTAGGTAGAAAATTCAAAACAATACGTACCTCATCTTTTTCTCTGAAGTCAATGATGTTGCTTCTGAAATAAAAAATAAGAATATTTGAAAAATGGAATTAACTTTAGAAATAATTATCTAAATTTATAATTTGTATAAATTTATTTGTCTGAATCTGATTATCATGTTCATAACTTTTATTATAAACTTCATGGATGAAAATAGGTTGTAGCGGAAAGGTAGGTAATTACGTAGGAAATAAAAAGGTGTGTGTGTACTTATGTATACGCGTTAGAAGTTATACTTCTTTGGCGTAACAAGATAAAAATCTTTTCCAAAATTTTATCTTTCGCCTTATTCTTCGTTTGTAGAAAAAATGACACTAATAGTAGAAAAAAGCTATTTAATACATTGAAAGTTTTAATATAAAGAAATACAAACAACAAATACAAAGAAACAAAATGTTGACTATAGCTAATTTCAGGGTGTCGGTTTTTCGTGACGGTGTGCACGCGTATCGTAATAAATTCAGGGTGTAGGTACTTTGTGACGGTGTGCGCGCGCATCGTAAAAATTTACTCTCATCAATTTTCTCTAACGCGCCAAAAGAAGTATATTCAAAAAAAATTATGTGCTTGGAATTATAAATTGAACAGCTTACCTAGAGCGAATTTTCTTGATAACAGGCCTTTGAGGTGTGCTATCATGTATTCTGACCTGTGTCGGATCAATTTCCTCGCATTCGTCATCGTCAAACGTCATTAACCTTGTTCTTTTTGCCAAAATGGACTCCATAAAGGGGCTGTATATCTGCCCAGAAGTACCCAAAATGTCGTCAATATCTGTATACCTCGATATATATTTGTTTGTGTCTTTTTGATACGAGTTGGCTGAGCTTCTTTTCCTATATTGATAGCTATTCTCGTAAGGTGATGTTCTTCCTCTAAAATATTCATTTTCTTTGGGTGTTTCTAAACCTTCTGGGCTTCTTCTATCACCTAGTGGTTCATCGTCTGGTAAGTGTAAAGGAAAAGGTGGAACCTGCGATGGAGCCACAAATATTGGGACATCTTCTGAATCTGAGGAATCACTTTCTTCTTGAAGTGGAGGAGTAGGTAGTTTCTCAATACCTTCTGGAATGTTTTTCTCACTAGATAACCACCAGGGTCTTTCTCCAGATTCTATGTGCCTTATACGCCTCAATGCAAAATTTCGTTCAGACTCAGACCGACTTAAATTTTGAGATTCAGGCTTATTACTTGCGGACGAGTTTTCATTACTTGTCATCCACCAGTCTTTTTTGTCACCTGAATCTATGTGACGCACTTTGAATAAGTTACATTTTTCACTTTTGTCGCTCTCACTAGAAGACTTTCGAGGAGGAGTTAGCCGTTCTATTCCTTCTGGTATATTTGCACTACTATCAAGCCACCAAGGCTTTTCTTCTTCTTCTCCTATAAATTTACTTTGTTTTGTAGAACTACTCGAATTACAGTTATAATGTGGACTTGTGTTTCCTTTTTTATTTTCACTTCCAGTTTCTGACCACCACGCTTTTTCTCCAAATTCTTCATGGGTTATCTTTTTGGGTATATCCCTATCTGACGGAGATTTATGGCTATCGTTAGTTACACTACTGTTTGTTTTATGAGTATCAGCTTCCAACCACCATGCTCTTTCTCCAGACTCTATTGGTCTAATAGCCTTAAGTTTAACTAAATTATCATCGTTACTAGCGACAATATTTTTATTTTTGCCAGATTTTTCACTTTCAGTAATAAGATTAGAGAAATCTTTACTAGTCGATTCTGTTACAGAACAATCTGGAACTCTATTATTGTCACTGGAATCATGATGTCTCATTTTAAAAAGATTTGTCACAGGAGCTAATGCTCTTATTAAAAAGGATTTTGCTTCCTCAGTGCCATTATCATTTTTCTGTGATGGTACTGGTGAAGTCTGTCTAGCAGATTTATCTGTTGGCATGGAGATTTCCTCGGCAGTAGTTCTGGAATTATCGTTTGATTTTGATTTGATAATATTTTCATCTTCACTAATAGATGACTGTGTCGATAATGTGATACTTGACTCAGGACTATTACTTTCTCGTGATTTGGAATGTTTTAATCTCGAGGAACTGTTTTGCAAATTGTTGCTTGAAGAAGTTTTTTGAAGGCCTTTTGATTTAGTAGCAGATGATATATTATTTACTTCACTGCCTTGATCTGAATCTGTAGAGCTTACTGATTTGCTTCTTCTTTTTACAACCTTTTTTTTAGATGTAGAATCGGTCGATGAATCTGTACTTGACTTGCGTATTTTGGGTTTCTTTAATTTTGTACTGGTTTCTATTTTTGGTGCCTGCGGTGGAAGTTGACTGTTGGAAATAGTTACTTCTGGTGATACTAGCTCTGTGACAGACGATGTTCTTGTAGCATTTTTTAATTTTAGATTAACATTTATAATAATATCTGATGTATCATCATTTTTATTTTGTCCGTATACTGAGAAAATTTCTTGACTTAAATTTGATCCACTGTTATTACCCGAAATATTATCATGAACATTTTCTTTTGGTGGTGGTTCAGTACTATGGCTTCTGCTACTCCTTTCGTTTTGTGAATTAATATTGGAGTTTTCTTTAAGAGTAGTATATTGAGTAGAGTACCTACCTGCGTACCCAGTATAACTACTAGCGTTAGGTGAGTAATAAGACCAATTTGTTGTACTCGATCTCGCAGTACTACCAAACCTACTTAATCGTGTGGAGTCGTCAAGTCTGTCTGATTGGATTTCCTTGTCAATCATTTCTGGCCTTTTTATGGCTCTAGATATCGTTTTTTCTGTTGTCTTTGCCATATCAGCTCGTCTACTTCTCACATAAGCGGAAGATCCTGGTGGAGTGGGTGAAGTATGACGTGTAATTACTGTTATAGTTTCAGTCTCAACTTCATTCTTTTCGTCTTCTATTTCTATAACTGGTTCATTGTGTGTTTCTGCTGATTCTTCTACAACAATCGTAGGAGGCACTTGCACAGCTATTCCAGTTCCACTTTTAATATTTTCATTGTGACTGACGGGGGACACCGAAGATCTTTTTACTATTGTTGGACTTCTTAAATAAGATGAGGATAATCGATTGGCTATGGCGTAACGGTTAACAGTGATTTCTGGTTTTGCGTCTGCTCTTGCTGGAGGTCGTGTGTAATTAGATGTCCTAGGATATATTTTATAGCTCGACAAGCTATTATAGCTTGAGGACTTGTCAGTCTTGCTTGGAATGTCTTTATCACGGTCTCCAGGACTAGGATCCCGAATTTTATCTTTAAAACTTTTCGTTGTTCTCCTATCAGGGCTTAGGCGTCTTGTAGATCGACTGAGACCATATTTCGATGTCGTTGATACAGGGCTAACATCTCTGCTTTTGTCTCGATTTGTACTTATTGATGGAATAGAAAGTTTGCTGTAATCTTTTTTTTCATATTTGGAAGTAGGTTTTTCTGTTTTGTTATAATTGGAATATCGGCTTGCGATTGTAGAGATAGGAGTATCGTCTTTAGTCACAGATCGTTCTGAACAGACGATTGGGATACTTGATGACTTATACGACGGTGTCGAGTTAATATATTTCGCTGTAACAGTTGTCGGTCGTTCGGTAGATGTGCTCGATATATTAGTTCTGCTTTTGTCTCTGCCTCGAACGTAAGGCGATGTATCATACTGAAAAATGAAACGATTTAGATTAATAAGTTTGTAATAAAAAATATCTCCTCGTAACTTATGTAATCAATTATTACGGACTAAAGCAAATCTGTTAATCAGTTAATAAATAAATTTAAAAAAAACATTGATAAACTAGTCTAAAGAAATTTTTTTACGACCTTTGCTATTCAATATATTGAAGGATAAAGTGCGAACTGATTCACTAAAGATTTAGTTTTGGAAAGAAATAGATTAATTATTATTGTAACATATTCTGCTCTTGATCAATATTTCCTAAACTATTTCAAGGTTATTTTAACGACGACTATAAACTTTGGTACTAATTGTGAACTAATAATGAACGAGTATAATCAGATAATGATATTATTTTTAGAATAAAGTTGAAAGTTTAATAAATCCCCAATGTCATTTGTATCACACCGAAATGTTGTTTTATATTCCCTTCTGTTTTAAAATAATTTATGAAAAATATTATCAAATCTAAGGTATACTAATTGTAACAGATAATAAATAAATTGATAATAACTTAATCTTGCGTGCTCGCATATTGAGGAACAGTATAAAAAAAAGGATTGTGTGGTTTTATGAAACCACGGTAAAAGTGAAACTTTTTTTCACACTATAGACATTTAGCTAATAATAGTCTATACACTACACAGTCAGTTGCTGTGAACTATAGGCGCCGCCATATTGGCCCTAGCTGCTCTGACGAGCGCCTTTCACTTTATCCCTATTCCGCGGCCGACCATCACGCGACATGCAACACACAGACGAAAAAGTTTGAGACGATGTAATAAAAGTTTCACTTTAACATCAATGGCTATATTAATCAGCGAATATGTTTAAAATTATATCTATATCAAATAGGTATACAACGCAGCTTTCATTGCGATTATCGTTAACGTCTAAGGAGTACAAGCGTGAAGTTATATGGTTACTGTATTCTTGTTTTATGAGATAAATATTGAAATTAACAGTGATTCTCAAAGTATGTATTCCATCCAAATCTACTAATAAGTCTGAACTATATCTATCTGATTCT